>JAULKM010139847.1:0-18410 GCA_032355605.1 Rubia tinctorum
TTCTCGCTTAGCCCCACCAAGACATGGGGTGACTGTCCTGGTGCAGGGGAGATAGCCTCACTTAGCTCGTTTCCTTCCGTTTTAGAAGAATTGTCTGTAAAATATGATTTAGCCCTTCGAGATTCCGTCATTGTGTACTGTTGGCCTACCTTATCTTCACATCGGCAGAGTTCCTTTCAGTGTCCCTGGTGACCTTCAGGGTACAGGACCTTCTTGATCTGATTGTTTTACTTGATTTTGTTATTTGTACCTTCAATTTCAGATTGCTAATCTCTTTTGTCTACTTCTTTTTTCAGAAATGTCTGTCTCCAGCCTGATCAGAGACCTCTCACTTCTATCGCGACACGCCACTCCGTCGGGTCATCCAAATTTGTGCATTGATATATTGATGAGGAAGTGAACCATCCCGACCATGCAATCGATATTTTTGATAGCTCCGAGTCTGCAGATCTTGCTCCTGAAGATACTGACAGATTGGTTTGCAAGCATCGTCGCACACTGGTGAATAAAAAGACGGGTCCTTCCTTGGAAGTGGTCCCTAAGACTCCTCCTCCTTCCATGGCTGCCTTACCTCCCTTGGCTCCTGTCTCCAAGACTTATACCATCTTGACTTCTGTGACCCGCTCTCACACTCGGACTCTCCAGGTTGCTGGATAGACTCCTTCTTCTCTGAGCCCTCCAATTCTCGAGCTATTGCAGTATTCGTGGTCTGGTGGCTCGTACTGAGTTCCTATCTAAGGTTGTCTCCCTGGAGCGTGATAATTCCTGGCTTACCGACTGGGAGACCATCTTCGTGCCTCTCAAAGATAGTATTTATAAGTCTAAAATACGGCTAACGACTAAATAATAAATAGTGGTTGGACGTGGTTGTCCACGAGGAAAAAGGGGTTTTATCAAGTGTTAAACGTAGTTAAAAACACAAAAAAATCACTCTACGTGTGTGGTAACAAATTTGGGGGGTTTTGATATTAGAAAAAACTATAACTACTTTAACAACTAAATTAACCAACAATTCGAGCTAACAATGTAATTACTATCACAACTATCACATAAATATGTAACTAAGATTATAATGAGTTTTGGGCGCAATTAGTTTTAATTTCTACTCATCCTTTGATCATCAACTAGTTATCCTATTTTTATGCGTTAACGCATATTGCAGATAACTTGTCAACACCTTTGGAGTGAATACATTTCTCGCCTCTCCTCTGTTATAGTTAGAGTGAGCGATCAATAACCCTCACCCTCGGGTCACTCTAGACGATCGTAATCATAGACTTCCTCGAGAATAGCTCTACACATTGAGACCCAACACAACTACCACTATGTTCTACAAGCGAGAAACATATAGATAGCACAAGTATATCTACTAATAACGACTACGAGGATCACCATTCATACTAATTGTTATTAGTGAGCCACATTGATAATTAGTCAAACTCATTCAAATTCATCCTAAATCTAAATAATTTCATCAATCAATAATCATAATTAATTGTCACCCCCAATTATAACCTAGCATTGACCAAGGATAATCACATCGACAAAAGTCAAAGTCTTCTGGGTTAGACCAAAAACCTAGCAAATAGTTAACCCACAACCATCAATTAGTTGATCATCCTAATCTAAATCACGCACTAATCACACAAGAAAGCACAAAACATACTTGATAATCAAAGCACAAAATATGATAAATTAAATCCACCAAATTTATACTAGAAATGCTTACCAATTGCTCCCAAGAGTATATTTAGTCTAGATTATGAAAACCCATAACAAAATAGCAAGAGTCCACGGTAAACATGGAGCAAATGTTGAAAAGTAAATGTAAAATAGGGTTTTTGAGGAGAGTTTTTGAATAGATGTATGAAGAGATAGGGTTTTGAGGCTGAAAAATGAAGATAATAGCAACCCAAATCTTTAGTTGCAGATAGCAGTGTATGTTGCGGCCCGTAGTGCTCAATCTGCCTTCTTCTTATTTCATCGCTACGGGTGAACCGCTGATTTATTTTGGGAGTTCTTGTAGTCCATTTATAGTACTCGAGAATATGAATCCAGTGGTACCACCCTTGGAGGTTGGTTATTCTCGTATCTTCTAAGAACTTGGTCCAAACTTCTGGGTCACAATTCATCCGCTTCTTTGTCTTCCTTCTTCGACCCATCTATCTTCTACCATGTTTTGACTCGTGACCTTCAATCTTCTACCATCCTTGCAAATGGCCTTCACTAAACTACTCCGAAGTGTTTACGATTAATCTACAAATTAAGCTTACAAAAAAAACCTAGATGCTCGTAAGGACCAAAAATCCATTAAACTCAAAATAGGTTACAAAATGAAGGATTTAGATATGAAAATCGAAAACAGTTATCTAAATCCCCTATTATGTAAACCTACCTAAATCTAGCAATCTTCCAACATAAAGATAACAAAAGAGATATTGCATGCAAGAGAAAGTACATGCATTTGACGTCTCATCAAATCCCCCCAATTAAACCTTTACTCGTCCTCGAGCAAACAAGAACAAGAAATTATTTAAGCATAATATAGCATGCAAAGAATCCCTTAAAATACCCAACAATTTTAGTCCTAGACTACCCTAGCCCCCAAGACATAAGAATGCCTCACACTCTCATATCCCAAAGACACTAAAGTGATCTAAACAACAATCCTAACAAATCAAAAGGTAAGGTATAAAAATATATGTAAAACTAGCTTAATCTACCAAAGAAGCCACCAAAGACAAATCAAGAGAAATATAGAATGGTTTCAATTTCTCTCATTTGGTCTCATTTTACCTAGGAGCCCTCTCGGGTTTTCATCCTAGCTTCATACAATTTTTTCTTCTTTTTCAAGTTACCCTCACCTTTTTCCACACAATATAGGCCTCTCATTTTTGCTTAGATAGCCCTTTTAGGTTTCAATCTATCCGGGCCACCCAATTTTGCCTAAGTTGCCCTCTCGGGTTTTCAACATAGCAGGATTCTTTCTATTCTATTTTTTTCTCTTTTTCATTAAAAATGCTCTCAAAAGAGCTACTTACTAAAACTAAACTAAAGGTTTTCAAATTTGTGAGATTCTTTCTATTCTATTTTTTCATTAAAAATGCTCTCAAAAGAGCTACTTACTACAACTAAACTACTAATCATAAGTATCATCTTATTCCCCTGCCCCACACATATATCTTGCATTGTCCTCAATGCAAATAAACATTCTAGAAAACATGTCTGGGAGAGAAAATGAGAGAATATTCAATAAGAGTAACGAATACCAAAAACACGCTTAATAGCACAACTATAAGACTAATGGCCAAACTACCACAACCACAATATACTCTCCCCACAACCTCTATCATAAAGGTCTAATAACAACCACTATCATGCACAACAAATCGAATAGAGCATTGAAATCGCAACGGAGGAGAAAGATACCTCTTTGGTTTCGAATTGTGTGTTTCAAATGGGTCGCGGGTAAATAGATTTAGGTGGTATTTAGTGGTGGTAGGGAAGGAATTTGGCACTTCGGAGATGGGGGAATGTGTGAGCATTTTGGACCTTGCACATCTTTACGGTCCGTGAGTTGAACTTATCTTAGCCCCGGTTGCTCGCCCCCTTTTCACTCCTTTTTTCTCCAAAACCAAATAATTCCTGCAAAACAATCATGCAATCCAAGCGTAATAGTGTTCCAAGAGAAAAGGAAGAAAAATAAAGAGAAGAAAAATAACTAATAAATTCCAATTAAAAGAACAAATCTTCACAAATCAATCATTCCTAAATAATTATCCTTAACAAAAGGGACATCACAATTACATCGACGGAATGTCAAGAATGACTATCCGGATGATCAAAACCAAGTTTATTTAACATCGTCAACACGACATACTCCCATTTTCAATCTTTATTCAAAATTTTCCCCGAGTCTCCGGAATCACCATCTGTGATTCCACCCGTTCTTGCCTCCGCATGTATGGTCTCCATCATTGTCTCGCTTAACCCGCATCTCCGAAGCCAAATGGACTTGTGCGCCTTATCCCTTTTTGGGTGGTTTTGGGAACTCTTTGGAGTGAAGAGGGTTTAGATGATGTTTCTTTAACCCCTTCTTCACACACTGCAAGTTAGTACTAGAGATATTCACATATGCAACATGGAAGCTCTTTATCGTTGTAGATCTCATAACCTACATTTTCTTCGTCAAACTCTAATGTCAATGTACTGCTATGCATGTCGATCTTAATTCTCACCATTTTCAAAATGTGCCTCACTAACAAGATACGGGGCACATTCTCATCATGCGACATAATGAGAACATAAAAATTGGTGGGAAAAACTAGTTTATTCACTTTAACCAACACAAATGGCTTGGGAATAATCAGTTAGTTAAATGATCACCCTAGTTTCATGCAAAGTCCCTAACTTAAGAGTCTTGTATAGAGAGTATGGATTTTCATTAATAGAGGCTCCTAGGTCAATCATTGCTTTTTCAAAAGTTTTTCCACCTACGACACAAGGGATAGTGAATATGCCGATATCATTGCATTTAGGGTGTACTTTCTTTTGAAAAAGATCCGACACTTGTCCAGCAATTTTAATTTTTCCAACATCCTTCAATGCTTTAGTTCTCTTAGGGATGCATAACTCTTTAAAGAATTTAGGAAACCTAGGCACTTGATTGATAGCATCAAAAAGGGAAATGTTTACCTTACATTTTTGGAAAACTTCAAAAAGGTCTTTATTCTCATCCTTCCTATTCTTGTCCCGTAAAGCCACGGAAAAGGTGGTGGTGAAAGAATTTTTTCAATTTCTCGCTTCTTCGGTGGTTGATTAATCATTTCCTTGACCTCCCGATCTTTCACCATAAGCTCTCATTCGACTTCCTTCCTGACCTTAACAACTCTCTCAGACTCCTTGGTTTCTTTCCCACTCCTCAAGGTGATTGAGCTTACATTTTGCCTCGGGTTCGATTCTAGTTGTGAGGGAAGTTTTCTGGAATCTCTAGCCTCCAATCAGGCCACGGAAGATGCAATTTGGCTAACTTGAGTTTCCATGTTCTTGAATCTAGCGGAGGTGCGATCTTCCAAATTTGTGACCATGGTAGTTATGACATGCATAAGCTCCTCGTTCTCCGACCTTGATCTCCCTTCTTGGGGGTTAGATGAGCTCTCATCCTTCGGGTGGCCTTGTTGTGGTACCTGATTATACCCTTGATTTCCTTGGTAATAAGCTTGTACTCCTTGATGATTTGGTTGAAACCCACATTAGCTACCTTGAAAACCACCTTGTGGATTTTATTTCCCGGCTCACTCATCTCTCCACCAAAATTTTGGATGGTCTCTCTACCTGGGATTGTAAGTTTGGAAGTATGGATCATACTTCTTCTCACAAGCTTGTCCTCTTTGGAAACCTTGTCCACCTTGGCCTTGTTCACCTTGGTATCCTCGATTTCATTGGAAATATTGTCCACGGCCACCTTGGTATCCCATTGTCTTTACTTCTTCAAGCCCTTCATATTGAAGTTGATGGCATACATCGTTGGGGTGATCCAATAAATAAACCCCAAAAGTTTTGACTTGGTGCATCCCTTCTCATTATCTCCTTCATCATAGAAGCTAAAGCTTGAACTTGTTCCTCGAGATTGGGAGTTTCCAGATTTGAAGCCTCTTGCACCTTTGCCCTTTCCCTTGTACCAAATTTTCTAGTATCATTAGCCATATCTTCATACAGTGTCATGGCATCTTTTGGGCTCTTATTGGTAATCGACCCATTACAATCAGCATTAACCATCCTCATGTCTTCAATGGACAATCCATCAAAGAAATAGTATACAAGGTATCCTTCCTTGTATCGGTGGTATGGGAAACTTTCTAGCAACCTCTTAAACCTCTCCCAATATTCATACACAGATTCATCCGGCCATTAGAAGATATTGCTTAGCTCTTTCTTCAAAGCTGCCGACTTATATGCCAGGAAGAACTTCTCTAAGAACTTCCGCTTCATGCCCATTCACAAAGTTATACTTCCCAGAGGGATGTAGTACAACCAATCCTTGGTTGCATCCTTCAAGGAAAAAGGAAACGCCCTTAGATTATAATTATCATCCAAAACTCTGGGTGTTTTCATATTTGTGCTCACGAGTTGGATCTTTGACAACTACTTGTTAGCATCCTCCCCATTCATTCTGTGGAAAGTCGGTAGACAATGGATCATTTTGGACTTAAGCTCACTAGTGACATTTTTCGGAAGTGGAGGAAAGATGATACAAAGCGGTTGGTTCTCTAGGTTGGGGGATATGAGCTCCATCAAGGTTCTAGTATCATCCACCATAGTTGGTGTAACAATATCAGGCGGCGATTGAGTACCTTGGTTAGAAAAACGTGCTAGCCTCCTTCCTCTTTGGAGTGTACCCAAAACATCGGGATCGTAGTGCTAGGGTTCTTGTCTATTGGTATGAGTATTGACCATAAACCAAGAACCAATCAATACAGCTCTATCCAAAGTAACAATTAAAAAAAGTAAACAAACGTCAACAATACACAAGTAAAAACATAAAAACAAGCAAAGAAATACACTAACACTTTAATAGAATATGCCTTTTCCTTGGTTGCGGTGCCAAAATTTGGAAGGTCTTCATCGTGCCATTTAAAGACAGTATTTATATTTCCGGACTACGGCTAACTACTAAACAGTAGATAGTAGTAAGACGGGGTTGTCCACGAGGAAAATGGGGGTTAATATAATTAAAAACACAAGAATAAGTCACTCTACGTGTGTAGTGACCAATTTGGGGGGGGGGGGTTGATTTTAGTAAACACTACGACTACTTTAAACAACTAGATTAACAAACAATTAGAGCAAATAATGTAATTACAATCACAACTGATAACGAGTCTTGGGTGCAATTGGTTTACATTTCTAGTCATCCTTTGATCATCGATTAATTATCCCATTTCTATGCATCAACCACATATTGTGGAGAACTTGTCAACACCTTTCGAGTGAAGACATTTCTCACCTCTCCTTGGTTATTGTTAGAATGGGCGATTTGCGCCACACAATAACCCTTACTCTCAGGTCACCCTAGATGATCGGTGCCATAGACTTCCTCGAGAATAACAATAAACATAGAGACCTAATACAACAAACACAATTCCCTACAAGAGAGAAACATTGGGATATCACAAATATATCTACTAATAACGACTACGAGGATCGGCATTTGTGCTAGTCGTTATTAGTAAGCCACGTTGATAATTAGTCAAACCCATTCAAATTCATCTTAAATCTAAGCAATTTCATCAATCAATAATCATAATTAGTTGGCACACCCAATTATAACCTAACATTGACTAACGATAATCACATCGACGAAAAGTCAAAGTCTTCCAGGTTTGACCAAAAATCTAGCAAATTATTAACCCACAATCATCAACTAATTGATCATCCTAGTCTAAATCATACATTAATCACATAAGAAAGCACAAAACATACCTGATAATCAAAGCACAAAATAGGATAAATCCAATCTCATAAATTCATACTAGAAATGCTTACCAATTGCTCCCCAAGAGTATATTTAGCCTAGATAACTAAAGGCCATAACAAATGAGAAAGAATCCATGGTAAACATAGAGTAAATGATAAAATTAAATGCAAACTAGGGTTTTGGGGAGAGTTTTTGAGTGAGTGAATGAAGAGAGAGAGAGAGAGAGAGAGAGAGGCTAAAACGTGAAGAAGATAAATGCTGGTCAATCCGTCTGCTATGGGAAGTAGCAATGTATTGTAGCCCATAGTGCCCAATCTGCCCAACATCTCATTTTGCATTTTTGTCGACTTGGGCAGCGGTATATGTCACGGCCCGCAAAAGTGATTCTGCACTCTTCTTATTTCCATCACTACAGGTGAACCACTGATCCTTTTTGGGAGTTCTTGTAGTCATTTTTACAGTGCTCACAAAGATGAATCTAATGATGATATCCATGGAAACCAATTCATCTCAGATTATTCTCAGAACTGGGCTCAAAAACCCATACCATTCTTCCTCCTCTACTTTGTCTTCCTTCTTCAATCGATCTTTTACCACTTTGTATGTGGCCTTTAGTATTCTACCTTTCTTGGGAATGACCTTCACTAAACTACTCCAATGTGCTTACGTGAAATCTACAAATTAAGCTTAAAAAAATCTAGATGCTCGTAAGGACTAAAAATCCATTAGACTCAAAATAGGTTACAAAATGAAGAATTTAGATATGAAAACTGAAAACGGTTATCTAAACCCCTTATGATGTAAACCTACCTAAATCTAGAAATCTTCCAACTAAAACATAATAAAAGAGATGTTAAATTATGCGGAAAATACCTGCATTTGATGTCTCATCAGGGGCTCTGTCCTTCCTCCTGCATTTCCACCAATTATAGCGTAGATGTGCGTGATTTCTAACTCGGATTCATGCTATATGCACCTCTTGCAATATTCTCTTGATTCCTCTTTTCCCTCCACCTTGGCCACTTGTTTTCCCTTGTTTGGGTCCCTTCTCCTTCAGGGGATCTTTCCCCGTCACGCTCTTCCTGGGCATTGTATCCCCTCACCTGCATGGTTACCGTTAGATTTTCCCTGATACACTGCTTTGTTGTGAGCCCTTGTGCCTTTTCCAAATGCGCGAAGGTCCCGTTCCAAATGCAGGTCTCAATGGACTGCTCAAGTGTATACAGTCATATGTGTCGGGGCTATGATCATTGTGATAATCGAGGAAGAGCGACCTGTCTCTCTTCCTAGGTGGCAGCTTCATCTTCCTTGTAGGCTCCAGGATGCCCTTGGATGATATCAAGGTATATATCTCCCCGGGGATCTAGATCAGGGGGGTAAACTTCTTGTCGTATATTAACTTTCCACCTCTGCCTGGTTAGGCCTTTCTTTTGTACTTGTCTCCCCTGTCTCACCTTTCCGTTGTCCTAAACCTGCTACTTCTTCTCTCCTCTGCTTGTCTACGAGGTTTGCCCTGCTAAAGTTTCTAACCCTGTTCATCAACTCCTCTATGTGTTTCAGAGGATTTAGGGTGCAATCTCTCAGCAACAACTTATGTCTCAACCCGTTTATGAACGTGTCTACAAGGAACTGATTGCTCCTTTCTTCCACTTGGTTTGCCTTGTAATTTAACCTTTCCTAGTACTCTACACGCGTCTCATCTAGCTTCTGCCTCACTGCCAGCAACTCTAACCTGGTCACCTAGAATATCCTCCAATGTAAGAAGGCTAGGAACTTTTGCTCTAGTTGGCCAAAGCTATCAATAGTCTCGTCTTCCAGGTTTTTGAACCACACCCTGGCTGCTTCCATGAGGGTCATTGCGAACACCTTGCACTAAATGGCTTGTGGGATGGCAAAGGTGGCCATGTTTTTAGAGAATATGTAGAGATGGTCCTCAATGCCCGTTTCAACATTGTACTATCCCAGGTTACGGGGTATCTTCAGCTTGGGGTCATTCTTGAACAGATGTATCCTCTTTGTCCCCCTTCCTATTTTCTTGAATGATGTGCTCTCGCCATCGCCCATCTTTCTCCTACTTCTTTCACGCTTTTTGCCTAGGGGAATGTAGGTTTTGCCGAGCTATCTTCCGTTGTCGCGACCGAGGGCTCAGAGTTCTCGGGACCCCTTTTTTCTTATAGAGGTGGTTGCTACTCCTGTTCCTCGATGCATTGCAACTGGTCTCATCCTCTTGTTCTTCCTGATGGGTGTCTATTCCCTAGTTTCCTTCTTCATGAAAGAGCTTCATCGGCTTAATATCAAGCTTGCGCCCTTCTTGGCCTTCTGTCACCCGAGCTTTTTCCCGGCCCTTCATCTCTTTTATATTCTTCATCATCTCCTTCTGCGAGGCCATGATCATTTGTAGAATGTCTGATTCGTTGGTCAATTCCGCGATAGTCTGCAGCCGGTGACTCTCCCCATGGGTGTGAGAGATGGCTCCTTTTCCGCATTTGTCAGATCCTCGATGAATACGTTATTCAACAACGCACCTCTTACGGCTGTCGATGGTCTTTCCATGATGTCTAAGCTGCATGGGTTTGAATGATTCGTCCCCATAGAAGGCACCAATATTAATGCCAAATTTTGTATGGATGTCTGGTCCCCGATTCTTTCCCTAAACCTGCTCCAAAACTTACATGAAACCCACAGAAGGTTATGCAGGTAGGCTTTCAGTCATACATGCTCCGATGATTAAGTTAGATCGGATCTTTCTGTTCAGTATTGGAAGCGTGTTTGGAAACAAGGAAATCAGAGAATCTACATTTCTCCTTGTTATATGCTTTTTGGTGGCTGATGGGACGGGTCTCATCCTATTAGTCATTTCCGTTGCGACTTGACCCTTTCGTTGGAAGCTTGGTCCGTCCGCTTGCCTCTGGGCATGTTCTGTCGATGTGGGCTTTCAGGGCCATATCTTATCAGGTATAACTGTACAATTTTAAAAAACTTGGGGTTAGTTTCACGCTTTCAGATTTTATAGGGCTATATATGCATTTTCAAATTTTGATATGGTTATTTATGGACTTTTTCCATTTAAATATTAGTACATTTAAAAATTATTCATTTTATTTGAATACATTATAATTTTTAAAATTATTTTCTTTTATGAATTGGGTCAATTTGGATCGATTTATGACTCGGCCCCAGCCGACCTGACTCAAAACTGTGGGAATTTAGTCCCAACCCATCCCAATCCATTTAACCCAAAATTTTGGGTCAATTTGGGCTGGAAAGCTGACTTGCCCTAACCCGTGGGTCAGCATGAACACCCTCATCCCTCTGTTTCATTGGATGTGACACACTTTCCTTTTCTAATTGTTTTTAGCAGTTTGACACACTTTCTTTTTATGACAAGATTCTTTCAATTTCATCCACTCATTCTACTTCCTCTGCCCAAACTCTATTTGCACTAGTTTTTTTCCTATTTGGGACGTCCCAACTAAATTTGCACTCTACACTTTATTTCATTATTTGACAAACTTTGCCCATTATAATAAGAGTGATGATAGAGAGAGTTAAAATTCATAGTCAAACTCATATTGAATGATGTAGATGCAAGTAAAAAACTAAATCACAAATCAACTTCCTTAAAAATTGAAACTAATTAGGTATACATTTGTCTTTTCATTATTGTCACACTAGTCACTTTATAATTTCACTATAAATTTTCACTCTTTTTATCATTACTCTTATTTTAATTGAATTGGTCCCTCTTTGTTTGAAATTTTAGGCCAAACTAACTCATCAACCCGAAAAACAATAACTAAACCTCACTAACACATCATCCTAACTCATTAAATAATCCAAAAAAAACTCTCTCTCTCTATGCAACTAGAGATGGGCAGAGGGAGTACTTTTTTTTTCTAAATTTAATTTCATTCATCTAAATTCAATATAATTATTGTCTCACATTCAATAAAACGGAGATAATATGAATAGACACTGTAATTGAAGTTTTCCCCCTCTTTGGGATCAAATAATTGAAGCTTTAAACACTGGTTTAATATCCTAAGAAGAACAAGAAAGGCAACAAAAGTCTTTCCAGGCAATTAACAAGAAGATGGTAACGCAAATGACTTTAGAAAAAGGACCTGTTCTCCCCCCGCTATTTCCTAGAAATTAACGAGGAGTTTTATTGTGATATACTTGGACAACCTAACTAAAGACAAAGACTCCAACAAAAATAGAAGAACCAGGTCAAATAATCTAGCTGGGAAAAATGATACTCCCACCGTTTCACTAACAGTTGCATTATAGATTTAAATGTTTAGATTTAGGTGAAAAAAATGAGTGGATGAAATTCAATTTAGAAAGTAAACAGTAAAATGAGTGGATGAAATTGAAGAAATTTTGCTAAAAATGAAAAGTGTACCAATATAAAAAAATCAAAAAAAGAAAGTGTGCCACTAATAAAGAAATTAGGAGTAGAAAAGGGGACCAATTTTCTTTTGTGAAAAGGTCCATTTTGTGGTGGCTAGAATATTAACCATGGACTATATAATGTACCATATCACATAGCTGAAGCTCCAGTAGTCTTCGACAGAGGTCATTCACGCCACGAGAGCCTCGAATTACCATACATGCATGAGCTTGCTCTTAACTTTGCTGTTGATGCATGAATTACTGCTGATTCATGACAAAGGCAACCACGTTGTCATGGCAAACGCCGCAAGATTAGGGCTTGATGAAGATTTGATGGTGCCTTCAAAAGTAATGAAGACAGTTCAAAAGAGGACAGTTGCGCCCTCTCCGCCTTCTCCAAGGCCTAATGACCCCCCTCGTTACAAGTCACCACCTCCAAGACCGCCTCCGCCGCCACATTATCTATGATCAATGGCCTCCGACTACCGGAAATAACCACTAGTGAATACATGGGTCGTTAAAAACGATTCTCCAAGTCGTTTCTACTAGTGAACCAACTAGCTATCTATATAGAATTCCACGAGTTTTTAGTTATTTTTGAATAAATTGCAATGTTCATTGTGTTATAGCAAACAGTTGATCGTAGTGTACTAGTTGTTTACTGTTTCTTCTTTGAAGAAGCTAATATTTTTCTCAGATGCATGAAAAATCTAATTACTATGTTTGGTTTCTTATATAGAGACTTCAACTTCAACCCTACACTTGACTTCATGCACAATATATTACTCCTTTGATCCCTCTTAACGTTCCACTATTTTATCTCTTCCACAGTTCTTTTCGTTTACTCGACTCAGGCATAAGCCCACTATTTAATACTTCTTGCTCCCATATAAAATGATATATTTGTCTTTGGCACAACTTTTATAAAGTGATGATGTGTCAAAGAATAATTGTAGAAAAGTATGAATATGAAGGGAAAGTAATGGTTCCAGCCTAAAAGTTGTTAAAATTAAAAAAGACATTGTGAAAATTTAATAACATAATCATTGTCAGTTTTCAAAGCATGCAATTTTATTTGGGACAGACAAAAATAGAAAACATGCCATTTTTTGTGTGATTAAGAGAGTATTACTATTGTTCTCCCCTTTTTCTGTTTACTCAAAATGCCTTATTTCCACTACTACAAATTAAAGTTTTCCACTACTACAAAAGAGAATTATGTAACACTTATTAAAAAATGTTATAATAGTTTAAAAGTGTTATTTAAACGTTTGAAAAATGCTACATAAATGTTGAAAAGTGTTGCGTTAGATCTAATGCAATATCACCTAAGATAATACTTATAAAAGTGTTGCAATAGATTCAATATCCCCTCTCCGGCATTGACGCCGCCGTCTTTACCATCGTTCACCCCTCCTCTGACACTGTAATCTCCAACCTTGACGCTATCGATTCTGATAGATCCGTCTGGGTCGCTCACTCCAGCGTCGTCGAGTGGGGCTCCGCTTGCAGTGGTGTTGGAGAAGAGACAATTTGGATCTCTGAGTCGAGCTTTGTGGTTGGAGCAAGGTTTTGAGTCGGAGAAGAGACGATTTGGATCTCAGAGAGGGGCTGTGTGGTTGGTGGTGGCGTCGCTGCGTTGGGGTGGCCTATGTGATGGGTGGCTGCGTTGGTGGCGTCTGATTAAAGCCCTAATTACCCCCATTTCAGGCGACCAAGTGAATAAACAATTCACGCCTAAAATAATACTCCCTCTTTTTCTATCTGCAAAAGCAGTTGGAACAGAGGGAGAATCCGATCTATAAACTGAATCTTAAATTACAGGTCCAATAATGAATAATATCTGAATTCTTCTCAATAAATACATCATTCTTATCACAAAAGATTACAATGATATAATAACAGTTCGCATCCATGAAAGCTTGCCTTTGTCAATGTAACATTTAATAAACTTGCTTGCACAACTTAGATGAAAAAAGAATCACATACGACTAATATTCAAATTCAAATCCTGATTCCTTATTTTGATTTTCTTCCCCGGTCTCATTAATCCTTCATTCATTAAATCCCAATATTTGCTACTAAATACCCCCCAATTTACTTTCTTCTACCACAAGTCACAGAGCCTCCCGTGTCCAACCACATAATCCTTCCGTCTCAGCTCAAATTGCACAAATAAAAAGTTATTTTTGAGAAACTATTTGTTAAGATGAATCCAACAATATCACATACAATAATAATATTGTTTATATATCTATTCAAATATATGGTTAAAGTTGGACAGTGAATAATGACATATAATGAATTGTACAGTTTGAACCAAAATGGACAGAGAATATTATCTAGAATCGTCGTTAAATAAGTCCAACACTATTTCCTTTTTCCAACTTGTCGGCCAAAGCAATCCGACCCTATGTCACCTAGAAAGCCATCCAATCCTGTGGCGCAAGCACACCATCAGGGCCATGTTGTAGCGCTAGCACACTATCGCCGGCTTGCAGTGGCCCTTTCTTCTATACTCTCACCGCCTTATCGGTCGACTTTTATCGCCAAAAAATTTCAAAGTAAAGCGTCGCAGAATTTTATCTTTTTCTCGATCTCCAATAACATGTTTGATTGTAAATATATGTAACTACACACAATAACAGCACATAAAAATTTGATATTAAAAAACTAATGTTACGAAAAATCTTACATCTTAAATGATAATATCATTGTACATATATCTAATTAAATATATGGTCAAAATTTGTGTCACATTTTAATTAGCAACTTTATTGAGGAAAATAAGTACTCCCTCTATCTCATTTCAAACTGCACACTTTAATTTGCTTTAATTTTCATCAGTTGGATTGAAAAATATTTTATCATTAATATTTTTATTAAGCATATTAAAATTTTATAGAAAAATATATTTTTAAAATGTAAGTCATAACGAATCTAACAAAATATTACACATTAGTATTAACTTATAAACCAATTCAATTTTATAGTTAAATTTAAGAAAATTCAACTAAATAAAAATTTAAATTGCAGTTTACGGGAAGAGTCTACAATTTGAGATGGTCTCCCGTGAGGCAACCTAAACTTTAGACAAGTGCTTTTATGCAATTCTAGCTCCAGAACCTATCTCTAATAATTTTACAGGGACCTATCGCTAATATTTTTCAGGGATTTTTTGTCCAATTTTTCACCATTATTTTCCACCATCTGCAGCCTGCAAAAAAATTTAAAAATTTTAAAAAAATTTTAAAATTTTAAAAAAATTTAAAATGAAATTAATTAATATGATCATTGAACTGAAAATTATAAATATCAGCAAAAAATAGCAAAAAATAAACAAAAATCATAAAACATCAACTGAAAAATTGGAGCAAAAATTATAAAATAAACAAAACAGCAAAAAATATATAAAAATCAAATAAAAATTGACAAAAATTTAAAAAACGCGACTACAACTAACAAAACGTCTACTAAAAATCATAAAAACATCAACAAAACTTCAATTATCAATTTTAAAAAAACAAATATCAACTAATATCAACCAAAAATAAAAACATCAATTGCTATCACTTAAATTTCACCCAAAAATAAAAAACGTCATCATAAAAAAAATGCTACTACAAAAAATCAACCTATGTCACCCAAAACTACGAACATCAACTCGTATTACCTAAAATTCACCGAGAAAATGAAAAAACATCAACATGAGAGGAAAAAACAAACAATATCAACCCATATAACCAAAGAAAACTACGAAAAATCGATTAATATCAACTAAAACTCATCCGGAAAATGAAAAATATCAACAAGAGAAAAAACTAAAAACATCAACAAAAAAACTACGGTACCTCAATAGTATAAATTACTCGCTAAAAAAAATACAAAACGTCAACAAATATTTTTTATAAAAAACTATAAACTATAAACATCAACCTATTTCACCCAAAAACTACAAACATCAACTCCTAACACCTGAACCTCATCTAGAAAATGAAAAATATCAACATAATAAAATAAACACTACAAACATCAACTCCTATTACCAAAACCTCGGTGGAAAACTTTAAAACATCAACATAAGATTTTTTTAAAAAAAACTACAAGTATCAATCCATATCACCAAAAAACTGCAAAACCTCAACTCATATCAATTAAACCTCATCCGAATAATGAACAACATTAACATAAATGAAAAAAGCTATGAACATCAACAAAAAAACTACGATACCTCAATAATAAAAATTCTTCAAAAAAATCTGCTGGGATTTGAACCTAGGTCACTAACATCAAAGTATAGAGCAATAACCACTACACCAAAGACTCTTATTGAACATAAACTCAATCAAATAATTAAACCTCAGCAAACACATCAATAACTTAAATTCTTCAAAATGAAAGTGACGCAAAGTTTTGAACTCGAGACCTCTAACCTCAACAACAAGAGTGCTAACATGGTGAACGTCGTTTTACTCGCCAAATACCTGCAAACTCAGGAATTACTAATTAGTATAACGATAAGCAGGGTCGATCCCATGAGAAACAAAGCAATAACTATAATTAAACTACCTACTATTATAGAACACTTTTGGTGATGCCACCACGCCTTAATTCAAAATTTTTCTAACAATTAATGATGAAAACTAACAAATATCAAATATGAATTAAAATGCAAATTAACAAATATTAAAATGTAGATAATATATGAATAAAGTAATCGGCTCGGAATAACTCACATTAGTTAAACATCGATTATCGGCGCAAAGATAAATCAATTCATATGCATCTATCAGTTATAGGAAAGTAGGTACGCTTAACCTCCCCAATTCTTTCTTACCTTGTCGACAATTGACCAATTATAACCAATTATTTCTCTTACTAAGATACCCCGAAAGTATTCGCTAAACCAGATGCACACCTCGATAGCATTAAGAATCAAAAGAACCTGATATAGCAATTACCAAACTAAAAGTAAATAGTAACGCAGACTTAATTGTTTCCCAACTTGCTATTACAATCTTAGTTAGTTAGCTATTTTTCACAAGAACTCGCTACTTACTAACCCTTTCCAAAAATTACGTATTGGTGGAGTTAGATATCATTATCCCAATAATATTCAAGTTGATCAGGTTTAAACATATCAAGAATAAATTACACCAAGAACAATCAACAGCACATAAGAATCAATTATAAAACAATTAGGTCTTACGATTCATAAACTAATACTCGTTATTCCATGCCGATATATAAATTATTACTCATAATAATTAAACTAAACAAATAACATAATAATTAAAACAAATAACATAATGACGTAATAAACAATCAATTGACTAAACAAACCGTGACTACTTGATCATTGAGGCTCACGGAAATCATTATTACCAGATGCAAAGATTGTATAACATTGAAATTACAATATGAAAAGCTTCCACTCCAATAACTTATTCAAACCAAATCACTAATCTAAGATATTAATAAAAACTCCAAAACTAACAAAACTACTCTGCACATTAAAACTGTCGCCGCCTTCACATGTATTTATACAAGCGGCTGCAAAGAAAACCGAATCCAAATGCGATTCGTATTCTTTCAATATAATAAAATCTATTCTAACTCTAACTAGTTTGGTATATTTTAGGAATAATAGGAACAATGTTCTATGTAATATGTAATATAAATTGAAGGTTATACATAATAGTAGTTTAACAACTGTCTCACTGAAATGAGGCAGCTGTAGAAAAGGTGCATATCCCTCGTTAGACCCAGCTCCTTTTCTCACACTCAAGGGAACTCCCTGCATACAACAACTGAACAAAGAGAAAATGGTTAACAGCGCATAATAGAAGACCAATTACCCTAGCACCAAAAGCATTAACAAAACCCTGAATATATGATGCAAAGGATATCCAGATAGAGGTAGAAGATATCACATGGACAAAATCCTTGATGAAGGAAAGGAACATATTCTTCTCAATGTGTCAAAAGTTTAACCTGAATGATACACCGACAGTTCAACCACTCCAGTCGCAGGTCTCAGTCATCCATGTCCTTGTGGAGGTCGTGGTATGAGCGTCATCTACATAGTATGCCAAGAAAAGAAAATCTTAATAAAATAAGTAAAGTTGCATTTACCAAGGACAATAAACAAGAATCATGTGGCATCTCAAGCAATAAATATTAAGCAGCCAGGGGGTATCAGTATAGTATAATACAGCAGTTGAGGCTTTGTTTGTTTGGGCTGTATAGTTACATTAAACATGAGTGAGCACAAGATAAGCTCGCTCGCCCCTTAAATCTCCAACGAGGGCGCTTTCTAGTCGGAAGCAAATTTGGCATAAGAAAGGAGGGCAGTAGAGGAATAAGCGTGTAGTGATTATGTCAGAAGGTGATATACCTTCATCAATTCTTCAAGAAGGTGTGGAGCAAGTCCAAGGACCCTTTTCAAATCACCCTGCAAACTTGGAGATAATTCTGATGTTTCACGGGTCAATTGAGCTTGAATCAATAACTCGGTCTGCACGTTGTGATCATACGA
>JAULKM010139857.1:0-18410 GCA_032355605.1 Rubia tinctorum
TTTTTGAATACATTATGTATTCAATACGTATAAATACAGTGCGTATACAGTAAAATACAGGGCGTGATATAGCAATGCCCTTTTTAAAGGATTTTTAATATATTTAATATATTTAATATAATAATAAAAAGGATTGGATACATATGTTATCCTAATCCTGGACACGCGCTAATATAACCTCGACTTTTTTTAAGTACTTAGGTAATCATTGGTTGGTACTAACTTTAATAACTTAATACTTTTGATTGTTGACTTTTATTGATTGAAATTTTTTTGGCTGAGACAACGTATAATTGTCCCTCCTGCCAAAATTGATAGTTTGACTTTTTCCCGAAGAAAATATGACCTCTAATTTCTCAAAAGGTGCATGTATAACTTCCGGCGTATAAGTTTTTGAAAGTACTACCATTACTCTGACCAATGTAACGTTTATAATTTACCACTCTCACCATTTTTCGGCTAAAAAAATAAAGGACAAAATCATCTTCATTGTTTGGCAACCCTAAACCATTGATTTGAGATACCACCAAAGTTTCCACAATACCACGTCATCCACCGAAACCATCCAACTTAACGTCACCTCAATCATACCACTATCACCATTAATTTTGACAATGCCACACATCCTCCCTTTTTTTTCCTCGCCTTGCCACCCATTTTCCCCTACCAGTCCCATTCCTCTCTTCGTGGCATCGTCGATCCCCTTTCCCTACGTGTCTCCGCCGAATATTTCACATGATCCCCAATACCACGCACTCAAACTATTCATTTTATCCGTCTTCTCTCACCAAAATCACCTCAAGTCATCATTATTCTGGGAGTCGTACCAACTGATTTCAGCCGCCACCATTATTGTGGATACCCCCAAAAGGAATCGACAAGTCCTATGATCTAGAAATCTCTAACGATCTTTGTCGTCCATTCATTCAACTCTAAATCTAATTATGTCGGATAGCTCCTCCGTAGACAGTAGTCAGTAGTGTAACAACGATGTTGTTTCCTCGAAGAAAGATGACGTGGATGATGAAAATTGTTATGCCTAGTAGGTAATGTGATTATTCGCATTCTGTTGGTCGAGTCTAGGCATACTCCTCTCCTTCTTCAAATAAATACTTCATATCAAACTTGTCGAACTATATTTCTTCCTTTTAAAAGTAATTGATGGACAATCTGATCTCAACTGTATGAAAATGGTGATCAGTGAATGTTCCGACAAAGATATTTTGACGAGAAGTAAAAGAAGTAAGACGAAAAAATTAGTCTCATCTATACACTACAATAATTTTTTTTAAATGACAGCACTCAACAGATGTATAGACAACACTAACTAGATAAGTATAAATATGAACAAAACGACATGTACACATATACATCAATGGGGAAAATGAATAAACATTAAAAAATGTTAATAGGTACATAAACATCGGTTGAAAAGTAAAAAACATCATTGGCTGCAATAAAATACCGTAATTTTTTTAGCAATTATTAAACCTCCAAAACTCTAATCAACAATTAAAAGTAAAAAATAATAAAACTCAACAAACTACTCGTATACATCAAATAAAATAGTATAAACATCAACAAAACTCATTTACACATAAACATCAAATGAAACGTACAAATCATCATCAACTGCAATATAACATCACATACTGCAAAAAAACTACAGAAAAATGTTGAAACATGGAAATAAACTCCAATTCATTTTCAAAAATAACAAAAAAAACTACGGTACTCCGGGAACTAGATCTCGCAACATGCTCAAAATTGATCAATTTCATGTTATAATAAATTTACCATGTAATAAGAGAATAACGCGGGAGCATGTATATTTTGAAAGAGCTCGTGTAGAAAATAGAGGGAAAGAGATGAATAGAGAGGGTGAGAGAGAATGATGGTAGTAGAGGTTGAGCAGCTGTTATGAATGTGAAACAAAAGAGAAGAAAATCATGATTTTAGTTTAATTGCTCTCAATATTGCATGTTTAGGCCTCTAGTGTTTCTTCATTTTACAAAAAAAACACATCTCACAAAGAACTTTCATTAATTGCAGAGTGGCCATATTTAACAATAAGGTAGTCTAAAATAAGATTTTGTGTTATAATTATAAATTAATACATAAAAATAATTCACAATCTTGATTATAATAATGCACATTCTTATAATTTAAAATGCGCACAATATTCTTGAGATACGATACTTATGGTATTTTCGGGATATCTTACTATTTACACCTTAGTTAGGGGTGATTGTGATATGAATCTCATTGGGAAAACTTTGCATTACGGAATCTTAGATCTTTGACTAAACGAGATATTTTGCAAACCCTAGTATAGCTGCACGAACTGATCAAAACTAGTCCTTAGGATCTTGAACAACTCGAGAATTG
The DNA here is from genome assembly GCA_032355605.1 of Rubia tinctorum. Lineage (NCBI taxonomy): Eukaryota > Viridiplantae > Streptophyta > Magnoliopsida > Gentianales > Rubiaceae > Rubia > Rubia tinctorum. The sequence goes on from JAULKM010139857.1 coordinate 2,389, forward strand.
TAAAGTCAACTAGCCCACGGGATTGGTTCACAATTCAAAATTTTGCTCGTTAACTAGCCTGTAGGTTTAACTCATAAATGAAGGGTTCTTTCTTCACTAACTAGCCTGCATGATTAGTTCACAAAGGGTATTGATACTTAATTAACCAGCATGATTAAGCAACAATGAAAATTAATAAATTCAAAAATCTAAATTTTTGTTTGATAATAATGTGTGTAAAATTTCGAGGATGGTCTCCCCTATTTATTGTGTATAATTCTGCTAGTACAAATAGAAATTGAAAAGAATTATGACAATTTTAGGAAGGTAAAACCATATCTAACTAAAATACCTAAAACAAAATCTAAATAATTACCATATTCATCCAATCCAAATATTGGATGAATTCTTGAATGAATCTACCTTATTTAAACCTACCATATCTAGTTCTAATCAAATCAAAAACCCTTAAATTACAATATTTCAAAATTAATTCTAAATATGAGCACACTACCTCATTAAAAAACCCAGTGGAAAAAAAGAGTATAGTGTTAAACTCTTAAATATACTAAACTAAAAAATATATAACAAATGATATTTTTGATATCGTGTCATTCCTTCTGTGGTCGAAAAGTTTCGTTCTCAAAACGAGAAAGATCTTCAAAAATAAATTTAGATAAACGTCACACGCCATCCCTGCAAAATCTGCCTAATAAACGTGACTGGACGCTAATTATGCTGTGACTCGGATGCTGATGTGGCTTCTGGCGAGTTAAACTCGTGATAAAGAGATAACCTCGTGTTAATTTGATTAACTTGTGAAAATTTGACTAACCCGCGAGATGAAAAAATTATCAGCTTTTTGTGCGTGTAACAAACGCGCTGATAAAGTATGGGCTTGGTGGCCCAATAAAGAGAAAAGGGCAAGAGGTGAAGCCTGCTTGCCTAGGGACGCTAACTGGGCGTGAAGGCAAACGTGTAGCGGTTTGACAGGCATTGATGGGACAGCTCCAATCCCATCAACCACCAAACCACATATAACGAGGAAAAGTGTGTGACAAGGTAAGATTTTCCTATAAGTCCACTATCCACTTAGATACGCTTCTACATGACATCAACGGTTAATCAGAGTGTCGGAGCAGGCACAACCCTGGGACTGCCTGCCTGACCTCTTTCTGCATGTCATGTAGGGTCATGTGCGTATTGGGCTAGTGCAGATTATCACTAAACATACTACAAATTATGGTATTAACATTGGCACTGTCTGTTGGGATCGCCATAAAACTTTTAGCATCCACGCAGTTTGGAGAAGATGGGGGGCATGGATACAATAGAATTCGTACAACCAGGAAACGATGGAAAACATAACACAAAAGGACGAACCCGTCCAACGCTGATGTCGACGGGGAGAGAGACATCAAATCGGCACGGCGGAGGAGGTGACCGACAACTCAGAGATCTTTCAAATGATAATAGCGTCCCAGAAGGAGATTGTGAATAGGCTGAAGGAAATAGAGGATACGCAGCCCCCGTGGAGGGGACATGACGTGCACCCAATGAAGGTTTTCCCGAAACAAGAGGGAGATTCTGAGGTGCACACTAGAGGAAAGAAAGTGTCGCAGACAGTTTGAAGTAGAGCAAGGAGAGAGAAAAGCACAGCCTCTTCGGGGAGAAAGGCATGAGTCAGAGCTAAATAAACCATGGAAGACTGTGAAAAACACCGCCAAAGGAAAGAGAATAGGGCTCAAGCAGGGAGGCTAGGGGTTCTCCGTTTACCAGAAGGATACAACTGTTCATGGCAGACCCAAAGCTAAAAATACCTATGAACCTGGGTCAGTACAATGGCGAGGCAGATCTGAAGGACCATTTGCACACCTTTTGTACCAACATGGCCCCGCTTGCGATACCGCAAGCCATATGGTGAAAGGTCTTTGCAACCACCCTAACAGCTGCAGCCATGGTATAGTTCAGGAACCTGGAAGACGGGACGATAGACAGCTTCAGTCAGCTAGAGGAAAAGTTTTTTACCCATTTCATGCAAAGAAAAAAGTTTCGAAAGACAAGATCAGAGTTGCTTGCCATCAGGAAGAAATCGGTGGAGATGCTGTCAGCGTATTGGGAGAGATTTAACAATGAAGCTAATTAGGTGGAGGAAAGGAGCAGCCAGTTCCTCATCGACATATTTGTGAATGGTCTCAGGCATGAGTTGCTATTGCAGGACTTCACTCTGGGCCCGCCAGCGACTATTGATGAATTGATGAAGAGAGTTTGAAATTTCACCAGGGTGGGCCTAGCTGACAAAGGGAGGAAGAAAGCACTAGGAGGACACAGTCAGCACAGGGCCGACAAAGACAGCTCAGAAAGAATGATGAAGAAAGTGGGGGGTTGATCAAACAGGAAGCAGGCAGATGCCCGACAGGTTCAATAATTCAGAAAGGATTTTCACCCCACTGATCAAAACACTTAAAGAGATCTTCGCCCTATGTGCAGGAAAGGGCATCCTGGATGTGTCACTCAAGACCAAGATGCCGCCGGAGAAGAGGAGTAAGTCCTAGTTTATGAGTATCATGATAACCATGGTCATGATACGAACAACTGCATTTCCCCGAAGCACAACATCGAGATGCAGTGCAGAACGGGGAGCTAACGCATTTGGCAAAAAGCGTGAAGGATCACAATAGGGCCACCTACCAGGGAAAAAACAAGTATGGAGGATTTAGCGGGTAGCAGAACAGTCAGTGCAAGGCAAGGAGCCCCGACAGAGAGCGAAGGCAAGATTAGGGAAAGGAGGTGGCTAGAGCCGAGAAAGTCGCTGCAAAAGACGGAGATAGAATACCCCCGATGAAGGAGACAAATCAGCTACAATGACAAATATATATACCATCATAGACGGAAGCGCAGGAGGAAGGACCGAGTCTCAACGAAAACCACGTTACAGGCAGACACTGCAGTCAACGCCAGAGAAAAGTAAGCTGGGAGCAAACAAAGCAATAACGTTTGACGATAATGACCCGATACCGAAAAAACCAAAAGGTGCAGATGTGATGGTCATAACAGTCAGGGTGATGTATAAAAGAATTCACTTGGGCATATGTCGAAGGTGGAAGCTCTGCGGAAGTTATGTAATGGCATTGTTTTGAGAAGTTGGATGAGAATACCAGGAGGAAGTTGGAACGGGCAAGCACCCAAATGGTGAACTTTGCAGATAGGACGGTATGGTCGGAGGACACCATACTCCTCCTGGTAGGGGTAGGCGTCGGTTCGGTTTGATCGGTTTATTTGGTTCGGGTCAATCGATTTTACCCCTTAAAGGCCCAAAACTGAATCTGACCCGAATAACCCGAATAACCAGAATTATCCTAACTGAATTCAGAATTCGGTTCAACCCGAATAAACCGAATTGATTGTATTTTTTTAGAATAATTTCTAAATCGAATAATTTAATTTAAAATTAAATAAATATACATAATCTAATTTCTACATCATCAAAATCAAGTTTTCAAAATAAAAATCCAACAAGTATAATACAAATTCAACCATAACGATTTTAGAATTACATTTAAGATTAAAGAAAAATATTTCATTTTAATATTCATCTTCAAAGTTTTCACATTCTTCAAGCCTTCAAAACTCCACATTCACATTCACTTTCAAGCACTCCACAAATTTACTTAGGGTAACTTATGTTATTTACTTATTACCCAAAAATTACATAGGATTTAGAGTTTGGGATATTTTTTAAATATAAAGATTCCTCTAACTTAAATTTATTTATAAATTTCATTTTTTTGTTTATAAATTTAATTATTATATTTATTCATTTATTTACAATTTGGTATTCAGTTCGGGTTTCGGTTTGAGTTTTAATATCCAAAACCGATCCAAAAATTATATTCAGAATTCGGTTTATTCAATTCGGATACCCAAAAACCACATATTAAATTTGGCTTGGGTTATTCGAATTTGGATAATTTGATTTTCGGTTCGATTTTTTTATTTCCTATTTTTTGGCCCACCCCTACCTCGGTGACGATGGGAGAGGACGAGAGAAGTAAAACTGTGGACATGGAAATTATAGTTGTAAAGGCAAACAACCCCTACAACCTGATACTGAGCAGGCAAACACTATCATTATTCAAGGGCATAGTGTCTACCCTGCACCCATTGTTAAAATTCCCAATCAGAAGAGGAATAGCCACAGTAAAGGGAGGCCAGCAGAGAGCCAGAGAGTGCCACAAAATTGCACTCAACAAGAGGAAACAAGAAGATGAAGGTGGGAGCAGTGAAACACAGGTCAACAAAGCAAGGCCTTTCAGGTTAATCACGGACGGAAATGACCCATCGAAGCAGGGTGCGGAAGTGGAAATGATAAGGTTGAATGAGAATTGGTCAGTGCAGGTAGGAACCAATCTCCCGTCTCAAGTGAAAAGCAAATTAATTAAGGTTCTGTAGGAGAACGGACAAGCATTCGCCTGGAAATTGGAAGACATGACGAGGGTATCAAAGGATGTAGGATGTCATGAGCTGAAATTGGATCCCTCCTACAAGCCGGTCAAATAGAAGCATATGACGTTGTGTAGGGAGAGAAATTAAGCAGTCAACAAATAAGTAGGCCAGCTAGTCACAGCAGAAATCCTGGAAGAAGTCATCTACCCAACATGGCTAGCTAACCCAGTATTGGTGAAGAAGACTGATGGAAGATGGAGGATGTGTGTTAATTACACGGACATGAACAAGGCCTGTCCTAATAACTGCTACTCGCTGCTAGTCATTGACCAGAAGGTAGACGCCCTTACTAACTACCCAATTAAATGTTTTCTCAACACATATAAGGGGTATCATCAGATCCTCGTGCAAGAGAGTGATGTGGAAAAAATGGCTTTCATCACGGAGAAAGGGGGGTTTTTGGCTACCGGATAATGCCTTTTGGCATGAGAAATGTTGGATCAACATATCAAAGGGTGGTGAATAAAGTTTTTCAAAAAAAGATTGGAGGAAATCTGGAGGTGTATGTGGATGACATGGTTATAAAAAGCAGCTGATATGAGACTTTCATGGAGGACATCAGGGAGACCTTGATGCAATTCAGGGAGACCGGGATGAAATTGAACCTAGCTAAACGCCAATTTGGAGTGGGGGCAGGGAAGTTCATGGGACACATGGTGTCAAACAAGGGCATACACGCGAACCCCAAAAAGATAAAGGCAATTTTAGAAATGAAATCACCAAACACGGTGAAGGAGGTGCAGAGCCTAAATGGAAAGATGATAGCTATGAATCATTTCATGTCACGAGCAGCTGAAAGAGCACTCTCGTTTTTCAAAACACTGAAAGGGTTCATGGACAAAAAAGGGATGGTACAATGGGGAGAATCAAGGGAGAAGGCATTTGAGGAGCTGAAGACCTACCTAAAAGATCTTCCTACTTTAACCAGCCCAATGATGGGAGAAACCTTATACTTGTATGTGAAAGCAAGTGAGAAGGTTGTAAGCAGGGCGCTAGTTAAAGAAGAAAACAAAGTCCAGCAACCGTTGTACTTTGTCACTCGGGACCTAAGGGGTGTAGAGTGGAGATACATGAATCAGGAGAAGTTAGTGTTGGTCATGGTCCACGCAACAATGAGGTTAAGACAGTATTTCCAAGCGCACCCTGTGGTGGTCATAACAAATCAGCCATTCAAAGAAATACTGACCAAGCCGAAAAGCTCGGGGAGATTGATGAAATGGGCAGTTGAGCTGGGAGAGCACGCCATTGAATGTGCCCCGAGAAAGGCGATTAAGGGGCAGGTGATGGCAATTTTTTTAGTAAATATGCCGAAGGAGAAAAATATAGAAGGCACTATGGTAGAAGATTGGTCTTAGCCTATGAGCTGGGGTGAGAAAGTGGGTGCAGTTGTATGGAAGTTGTATGTGGATGGAGCCTCCGGAGTGGAGGGAATAGGCGCGGGCCTGGTAGTATCAGACCGTAAAGGAGTGGAGTCAACCTATGTCCTGCGCTTCAAGTTCCCAGCCTCAAATAATGGAGGTGAATATGAGGCATTAACTGTGGGCATGGAGATAGCCAGGAAGCTGGGAGCAAAGAAGTTGCAGGTCTACGGAGACTCGATGCTGGTGGCTAACCAGTATAACGGACAGTATACTACCAAAGAGCCGGCAATGATGAAATACAGGGACAAAGTCAGAAGCTTTACGGTCGAGTTTGAAGAATTTGATATCACTAGGGTCCAAAGGTCCCGGAACATAAGTGTGGACGTGTTGAGTAAGCTGGCCTCCTCAACTCACGTACACTTAACCAAAACTGTGCTAGTTGAGGAGCTGGCATGTAGGTCAACAAACACGAGATAGGTAGCGGTGACACAGGGATCAACGTCTTATTGGATGACACTCATTTGCAATTACCTGGAACGTGAGAAACTGCCGACCAAAGAAAATGAGGCAAGAACAATAAAAAGAAAAACGCTACAGTACGTTGTCAGAAATGATCTGTTGTACAAGAGAGGTTACACCAAGCCATAGCTCAAATTTGCAGGCCAAGAGCTGGCAGAAGTAATCCTTAGGGAAATTCATGAAGGAAGCTGCAGTAGTCACCAAGGAGCAAGGATAATGGCACTGCGGACAGTAAGGGCAGGATACTATTGGCCAGCCTTGGGAGCAAATTCAGATATGGCCAAGAAATGTCACAAGTATCACAAACACGTGAAGGTGTAGAGGCTTCCAGCAAAGCAAATGACCAGTATAAGGTCACCCTGGCCTTTCACAAAATAGGGGATTGACATCACAGGACCATTCCCGGAGGCCATAGGAAGCAAGAGGTTTCTACTTATAGCAATAGATTACTTCACAAAATGGGTGGAAACGCAGGCTGTAGCAAGCATAACAGGTAGAAGAATCACAAAATTTGCTTGGAAGAGTATAGTGTGCAGGGTTGGCATCCCGCAAGTGATTGTAAGTGACAATGGAAAACAGTTTGCCCATGAACCTTTTAGGTCGTGGTGCGCATGATTGAACATAAGGCAGCAGTTCACCTTCGTAGCTCACCCACATGCAAATGGGAAAACGGAGGTGACAAATAGGACAATTGTTCAGGGAGTGAAGAGAAGGTTGGGACAAGCCAAAGGAGAATGGAAAGAATAATTAACGAGTGTGTTGTGGGCATACAAGACCACACCAAGGACCGCTATAGGAGAATCTCCATAAAAACTGTGTTTCGAAACTGAGGCGATAATTCTTCCGGAATTAGTAACACCCAGTAGGAGAGTAGCTGAACCAATAAGCCAGAAAGAAAATGAAGAAGCTATCAGGGAAAACTTGGATGACCTAGATGAACTCAAGGAAAAGGTCACACTGAAGGAAGTAGCGTACAAGTCCTGGATGGAACAACATTACAACAACAAGGTGCGGGTAAGATCCTTGAAAGTATGAGACTTAGCATTAAGTAAGAATGAAGCAAGTGGGGCCCAGGGTTAGAAAAAGCTGGACGTAGAATGGGAGGGCCCATAAAAGGTGACTGAGGTACTAGGGAAAAGAGCATACAAACTGGAGACGATGGATGAAAGACCAATTTCGAGGACTTGGATATAGTTAACCTCAGAAGGTACTATGCTTAAGTAATTGTAAATTTATTCATGCATAACAACTTTTTTTGGGCTGTTTAATAGTACGGGTACACGAGACGGGGTTTCTGAAAGGATCAAATCTTTTAAAAGTTTATGAAAGGGGTATGGTCCTAAAGAAATCCTGATATGCGTCCCCGATCCCTTTTCTATATCGCTTGTGACAAGTACAGTATAAAAAGGAAAATAAATCTCCGGCCACAGCTAGCTCTGGAGAAAGGCCCGATTCAGGCTAAAGTTGTCGCGGTGGCTCTAACAACCAACACAAAATGCAGGCCATGCCTCAAAGGGGGTAAGGAAAATGAATCTCCGGCCGCAACCAGTGCCGAAAAAAGTCCAGATTCAGCCTAAAGTTACCGCGCTGGCTCCAACAGCCAGCGCAAAGTGCAGGCTGGATCTCAAAGGGGATAAGGAAAATGAATCTTTAACCGCAGCCAGCACCGGAGAAAGGCTCGATTCAGGCTAAAGTTGTCGTGCTCGCTCCAACAACGAGCGCAAAGTGCATGCCAGATCTCAAATGGGCTAAGGAAAATGAATCTCTGGCCGCAGTCAGCGCCAGTGAAAGACCTGATTCAGGCTAAACTTATCGCGCCGGATCCAATAGCCAGCGCAAAGTGCAGGCCAAATTTCAAAGGGGCTAAGGAAAATGAATATTCATCGCAGCCAGCGCCAGAGAAATGCCTGATTCAGGCTAAAGTTGTCGCGCTGGCTCCAACAGTCAGTGCAAAGTGCAGCCCGGATCTTAAAGGGCTAAGGAAAGTTAATCTCCAGTTGCAGCTAGCCCCGGAAAAAGATTCAATTCAGGCTAAAGTTGTCGCACTAGCTCCAACAACCAGCGCAAAGTGCAGGCTAGATCTCAAATGGGCTAGGGAAAATGAATCTCTGGCCGCAACCAGCGCCGGAGAAAGGCCGAATTTGAGCTAAATTTTCCGCGTTGGCTCCAATAGCCAGCGCAATTCCAGGCAGGGGTACGCAAGACAAAGGTCACAAAACTCAAAAAACACTCCCAGTTTTTGCAATGACAACAATTAATGCCAAATTTAAGGGAACTAGATGCAGGTTGAGGCTTCAGTGCTGACCCCAACAGGCAGCACGACTGCAGGATGAGTTTCAAGGGAAAAAGGAATAAAAACTCGGATCACGACGAGTGCCAAAGAAAAAATAAACTAACGCAGTTCAGGGAAAAATATGTCTTAACGATTGACACAATTGCAAGCCAAATCGAGAAAGAAAATAAGCATTCAAAGACTTTTTTTGAAAAAAGAAAGAAAGAAAGAAACAACAACAACACGCCGAACAATGTTTCATCGCTTAACAGGGGAGCAGACAAATGATAAAAAAGAAAGAAAGAAAAGCAGTTCTCCTTCTTCAAGGCTTCACAACAACATCTTCCTCCCCAGCCTTCTCAGCGATCATGGGGCTAACCTCCCAGGCTTTGCCGCCCTTCTTAGAGCTGCCACCAGCTTGAGCAGTTTCTCCAGCAGGAACTGTCATGTCTTTGGCAAGCTGTTGAGCTTCGCTGGTAGAATGCATATAAGCCTCATGGGGGATGCTGTCGCAGGTCCAACTATCCACCTTGACCAATGACATTCTCGGGTGCAACTGCGAGAAGTACTCAGTGAATTTGTATTCCCTGAAAGGAATAAAAGCATCACCAAGGCCAACCCGCAATTGATCCTCATCTTCAGTTTGGGAGTAGAGGTCAATGTTCCTCATCAACGCGCTGCTCAATAACTTATATGCCTTATTGCTCTGCACCATGCGGGAATAAAGACTCGGGAAGCCTCGAGTGAAAGTCCAGTACTGGAAGGTCTTCATGTTGAAAACCTTGGCATTGACACAGGTTAGGAAGCTCTGCAGAGAGCAGGTGACCCCATTTACCAGCTCCAAATTATGTTCTAGCTCTGCGGCTCGACGAGCTTGGGCATGCAGAGAGGTCAAACTGGGTTTCAGCTCTGCATTTTCCGCCTGCATGCTCTCAATTTCCTCCTGCATAGCCCTAGCAGAGCATAGATGCTAGAAAAAGAGATGGAAAACGAGTAAGCACAAGACAAAAATAAAATAAAATGGAAAAGGAAATAAGGAGAGAAAACAAACCTCAAGAACAGCTGTGGATGACTGGTCAGCCAAAGAATTAGTGTCAACGATGTTCAAGGAGCATTCACGCAGCCAGGCATTAAAGTGAGAAATGGGGAAAACCTGGGAAATGAGCTCCATCCGAGCTGAGGTGCTGCATAAAAAACTTGGCGTAGATCCCTTGGGAGGAAGAGTCGTGTACAAAGAGGGGCAAAAAAGGAATCGCTGGAACAAGCCGGGTTGCCAAAGTGAGACCCTGTTAGCTGGGGGCTGGCGTCTCAGAAACCTCCTCTGAAATAACGGCACTGGGAGGTAGGCTGAGACCTACTTCACCCTCTTCACCCCTCATCCACAGCCTACAATGAGTCATCTTTAGGATAAGATCATCCTCGTTGACTTCAGTTTCTGAGACATTTATTGCTTCAACTTGCTAGTCAACAACACCAACCGCGTCGTCAGTGTGGGAGGTTGGGGGGTTGCTTCCATCCCGATGAGGAAGCCTTGACAGATCCCCGAGGAAAGCAGCCACAGACATTTTTGCAAAAAAAAAGAATGATTGACAGGTTTTTTAAAAATAAAATAAATGAGTAATACGAATAAGCAAGCAGAGTTAATAACCCAGCTAAAGCAGTGAAGAAGACACAATGAATACCACTCAAATCGGTAAGACCCTCACCGGGAGAAATACAGCCAGGGAAAAATTGAAGACCGACAATGTGAATAGTGGAATCACGCAGGAGGTGGTCCCACATGACACTCACGACCTCAAGACGGTAAATGAAAGATTTTAGGGGGAAAGTTTCAACAACAGTAGGATGAGATCCGTGCCACTTTTCTGGGTCGGAGGGATAAGTGGTTCTTTCAACCTCACCAAAGCCCGTGACGAGGTCCTCGTTCACAAAAATGAACCATCTCTTCCACTCAACACGCGTGGGGAGATCAGTTAGCAGCTTGACCATCCTGTCGGAACTTTAGAAAAGTCCAGTCTGGGGGCATCCTGGAGGAGTGACATGAAACATAAAACAAGAGGACGGAAGGTTGAATGTGAAGAAGGCGGCAAAAGACCTCAAATCCTAAGATAACCCAAACATAATTTGGGGGAAGGTCAGTTAAGCCTAGCTTATAGAAGGCTAGAATGGCCTGAAAGAAGGGAGAAAGAGGAAACCAGAGGCAACAATGCTCTAGAGTCTCGAGATAGACAATGACCATGCCGGCGGGAACGTGTAGAAAAATTTGGCTGACTCCAGGGAGCAGAATATGGTCACGGATGTCGTTAAAAGTGGTGCTTTGAATGTTGAAGGCGGACTCAATGACATGAAGAGCCGCCTGGAATTCAAGATTGGTCATGTCGTAGAATGATTCTGCCTTGGAAGGACCGATGGTGGAAACCATGGTAATAAAATAAAATGATGGAAAGAATTAAGATAGGGAAAAACAAAAAGGGTACCTGGAAGAAGATCAAAAGTCGTCGGAGAATCGAAAACCTGAGCAGAAATACAAAGACGAAATCGCAGAGAGGGGAAGCGGCAAAAGGAAAATGATAAATGATATGAATGCGCTAAAAAGATAAAAGAAGATAAAGTGGACATGGGTAGTTAATTTCCTCGAAGGACAGGGTGACAAAAAATTAATGATAACTGTCTTGGGAGAGAGCAAAAATTACGCAGCCAGCGTGCATAAAACTGTCAAGAAGGAACACGTGGCAAATATCCAAACAGGTAGCGTAACCGCCAATTGGCGTATTAATGAAAAGGAAATCGTGTGTTAGTGGGCGGTTTCAAAAACCAAAAAAAATTGCCAAAATACCCAGGAAAGACAGGAAGCAGCTTCCAGGGACGCTACCTGCTCCCTGGGCAGCTCAGAGTTAATTGCGAGAAAAACTCGGGTTTCATTTCAGCCACTAGCTGCAGGTCAACTTACCCAATCAAGCCATTGGCTGGGGGGACTTGATAACATATGGGCCTGAAGGCTCAATAAGGAGAGAAGAACAAGAGGTGAAGCTTCCTTGCCCAGGGACGCTACCTGGGCGTGAAGACAGATAGGTAGCGGTTTGACGGGCGTTGATGGGACAACTCCAATCCCATCAGCCACCAAACCACATATAATGAGGAAAAGTGTGTGACAAGGTAAGATTTTTCCTATCAGTCCACTATTTACTTAGATACGCTTCTACATATCATCAACGGCTAACCAGAGTGTCGGAGCAGACACGACCCTATGCCTGCCTGCCTGATCTATTTCTACTTGTCCGTAGGTTCAGGTGCGTATTGGGATGGTGCGGATCATCGCTACACATAAAACAAATTTGGGTATTAACACGCGCCTACAATAAGATGCAAGCGTCAATATCTCGAGCCTCTGTGTTGGCTTGCGCATGTGGACATGCACCGAGCATCTTCCTCAGTCGACTATCTGCAGTGCTGTCGGAAGATCCTTCCTGACATGGCTGGAGAACTAATGAAGACCAGGAAAAGTCGAGTATTCGGCCGACGGGTTAGCGGCAGAATTCTGCTAGAGAGGATCGAACGGATCTGGAAAAGCTCGCCTGAGATGAGACTTAGCAGCGGTGATAAGATAACAGTTTCTGGAGCTCGTTCAGAGATGAATCGGAGTAGCAACAAGAAAACTGGGATGGAAAATACCAATAATTAAGAGCTAAAGTTGTCAGCAAAATGGAGTCGCCAAAATTGAAGCTTAGTAGAACGACAAGCTAGGACGTTCTGTCGAAGACAAGCTAAGCGGCAACGAGCGGTAGTTGCAGATGAAGGTGACCAGAGACGCTGGCGGCGATTGGAGCTGAACAGAGATGACCCGTAGTGGATTGTGTGGTAGCGGTACGGATCCGTCGTAGATAAATTGAGCGGCGGTGGCTATGGTGGTGAAATGTCCGGTGGTGGTTGGTTTGATTTCTGCCCTTTTCAATTTTTTCTAATATGATGGTCGCAGAAACTTTCGCTTTGCTCTGATACCAAATGATATGAATCTCCTTGCGAAAACTCTTGATTGCAAAATCTTAGATCTTTGACTAAACAATGGATTTCGCAAACCCTAGTATAGCCGGACGAACTGATAAAAAATAGCCCTCGGGATCTTGAACAACTCGAGAATTGTAAAGCCAACTAGCCCACAGGATTGGTTCACAATTCGAAAATTTGCTCGTTAACTGGCCCTTAGAATTAACCCACAAATAATGGGTTCTTTGTTCACTAACTAGCCCGCATGATTAGTTTACAAAGGGTATTGATACTTAATTAACCCACGGGATTAAGAAACAATGAAAATTAATACTCACAAGCAATAAACTCAAAAATATGATTTTTTTATTGATAATAATGTGTGTAAAATTTATTCGATGGCCTCCCCTATTTATAGGGTATAATTCAGCCAGTACAAATAGAAATTGAAAAGAATTAAGGCAGATTTAGGAAGATAAACCATATCTAACTAAAATACCTAAAATAAAATCTAAATAATTATCATATTCATCCAATCCAAATATTGGATGAATTCTTGAATGAATCTACCTTATCTAAACCTACCAAATCTAATTTTAATTAAATCAAAACTCCTAAATTACAATATTATAATTCTAAATATGAGCACACTACTTCATTAAAAACTCAGTGGGAAAAAAGAGTATAGTGTTAAGATTCTAAAAATACTAAAATAAGAAAAATATAATAAATGATATTTTTGATATCATATCAGATAGGTGACACGTCGATCATAAAAGTAATAATTAATCCCTTGATTTTGTTTAAAATCTATTTGGTAAACTACTAAAATGAAAAATAAAAAAAATTATTAGATAATTGTATAACTTAATTTTGGTACAGGTAACCAATTATCAAACACTTAGCAAAAGTAAATAAAACTAAACTTATACAAGATTTTAAAAAAGTATAATCACAAACAATTTTAAATTATATATCATAGTAAGTTTTAAAATATAGATAGTTTTTCAATATTTCAGAAAGTTTTAAATCTAGTTAAAATTCTGCGACGTGATAAATATTTGCATATTATGGTACTCTAGTATATATTTAGACAATACTATAATAATGATATAATAAAGATGATTTATTATATCAAATATATGGTTCGATTAACCATCGACTATCATGTTTTAAAATTGTTATCTTAACTGTTTCTTTCAATGTCTTTAAGATGATAACAAAAATCTGAAATCATCGGTATGATTCAGTATAGTTAGTTCGTCAGTTTGATATTCGATTTGTTTTGCTCACCCCAAACCTTAGCCAATTTCGTCCCACCATAATTGTCCTACCGTTTTCACAATATACGATATAGTTTTGGATAAATTACCCAATTTTTTCAAAAAGTACTAATATGATCCTTGATTGGCGAGTAACTTTGTGATTTAATGCCTCCAACCAATATTTCAACTGAAAATAAATTTTAAGGTTGAAATAAGAGATGAAATTACCTCAAAAGCCATACTTTTTAATGGTTGTATAACAAGAGACAAAATACACACATCACACTTGTTACCACTACCACAAATCACTTCAAAACTTCAAATATCACCGACGCTACATCACAATCCATTACATCTTCTTTGTCATAATCATACCCTAACATTATTGTCGCTGCAGTTGTATCACTACCCTGCACCCACCAGTGTCGATGAATTGCTCACAAGAGAACCCCAATGGAAGTAACACACCAACTCCACCATGATAAATCCATCAACATTATGACCGAACGCGTTGAAGGTAGGGGTGAAACCGAGGGGGCAATTGACAATGTGAGCCACCCATACATTCTGGTGGCGAAGCTGGTAGTATTGGGAGCACGTCATTGGATTTACAAGTTCTGTCTGCCACCCCTTTGCAATTGAAGAAGATGATAACTGCATTTTTTTTTCAAAAGGGCAATACTTAAATGATTTTTTCTCTTCACTAACTCAAAATGACATTTCCTTTAGTTAGTGGAAGGGAAAAAATACGGCCAAATACCCCTATTGCTAATTCAAATTCCTAACTCCAAGACTGATTGGTTGTGCAAGAGTCCAAAATCCATAGACAAAATAAAAGCATTCTGCCCTGAGTCACAACTCGCACATCCCACCGTGCGGCACCAACTACCGCCGACCATCGCTCACACAGCTGCACCACCACGCAACTTTATGCCTCTTTTATACTCTAGAGAGTAAGGAAAAACACAAATTGTATACTCTAGTGAATTTCTTTATTTTCCTCTACCTTCAATAATTAAATTTATAATTGACATGATTTAGTTTAGAATATTCTTATTTTAAATTTGAATTGTTATAATTTATAAGTTTATAACTATATTTATCTTATCATTTATAATTATATTTTAATGTCAATTTTTAAATTCAATTTAAATGATTGATTATGAGTTGTTTGTTTTCTTAATTTGTTTGCGTCCTAATTTGAAAGATTTATGAGTTGTTTGTTTTCTTAATTTGTTATTGTCCTAATTGAAGGATTTTATAATTTTGTCGTTATTGTTTGTTTTTCTAATTTTATTGATTTCATTTAGGAATATATTTCCCATTTGTTATTAAATTAATTTTGAATACATTTTTAATTTGAAGTATTGGATCTTCATGTTTTAAAATATCTAATGAACCAAGTGAAAATAAGTATGGCTTCAATGATCGAATCACAAATATTAAGTGTTGTCGTCAAATAACCTTGCATTTTACCGCAATCCAAACTACTACACCCTCCCCCCCCCAAATTAACCTAAAATCCATCACCAATTTCAACACCTACAGTAAGTCCATCATCGCCACTATGAGACTATTACCCCAACTATAAACACTATCACCCACCACCCTTACCAAAATCACAACCACAATCTATCACAACATAGGCTTCATCAGACACCCATAATTACAGAGGTCAAAACCCATGACTGTAAATTGAACTGGTGAGGATATTCAAGGGGAAACAAAAGGGTTCCGGAAAAGACATAGAAGATGATGTGGCATTCTTGGAAGATAATTGAAGGGTAGTGGTCATGGGTTTCTTACATTGAGGAGAGGATTTCGGGAGAAGATCAGGGCGGGGATTTTATTTTTATGTAACTTTTTATTTTTGACTGATAAAGGATGGTGATATTATCTTTTTTATTTTCTCCAAGATAGACCATCATTTCCAAGTTCACGAGTATTTGGGTACTTAGATGGAGATGAGATCAAGAATTCAAAAACTTGAGATTCAAGTCAAACAAATATATCAAGCAATTAGTAGATCGGAGGCCAAGGATTTAAGAAAATTATCATCTCTGTTAGAGTAAATCATGTTTCTGATTAGACTTGATTGATTTGATTAGACTTGATTGATTCTAGATAGACATGCTG
>JAULKM010139867.1:0-18409 GCA_032355605.1 Rubia tinctorum
AATGGATAACCCATTTAATACCTCATATGACTCAATGGGTTAAAATATATTATCCAATGGGTCATTGTAATTAACCCAATAAATTTTCATTCAATATTTTTTCCTCTATTCTTCTTTCCATGCCTCGAGTTAGTCGATCTGGGTTTCAACCTTGAGTTACTAGAGACTGGTTATGAGTTAGGGTTAGTCATATTTGGAATTTTTGATATGAGTTATCAGGCCATGTTCCAGGCCCGAGTTGTCGAGTCGAACTGAGATCGAAAAACCCTTAGTTTCAGCTCAACTCGTTTAAAATATCTCGAGCTCGGCTCAAGTTCGATCGTAGCTCTCAAATCTTCATTCGAGGTCAGACTCGAATGGAACTAATTTGACTCGAGTTCGTATTCGAGTTTGATCTTTGATCGAGCCCGTACAATATTCGAGCTTTGATCGAGCTCGTACAACATTCGAGCTCGTACAGCATTCGAGCTTTGATTGAGCTCGTACAACATTCGAGCTCGAGATCGTACAACATTGAGCTTGAGATCCAGCTCGTACAGCATTCGAGCTCGTACTACATTCGAGCTCGTACAGTATTCGAGCTCGTACATCATTCGAACTCGTACAGTATTCGAGCTCTTACAGCATTCAAGCTCGTAAACATGAAATCCACTTCAGTTCAGCAACTGTCATTGCCATGCTTCAATATTCGGATTCAGCTGAGGAACGGGAGACTGTGTGCTACGTTTTGGATTTCCAGGAAATGAGAGAAGAGCCAATGAAAACACAAAAACCAGTAACCGATCTCTTGTTCATTTTGCAAGTGGCCCAATTCGCATCACAAAAGGCTGAGATAGAATGATCAGTTTGTGATGGATATAAAAGACCATATTGAGGACAGCCTTTCAGATATTTGGCAACATGCAATGCTGCTTGCCAATGATACTCCAAAGGTATCTGTATAAATTGGCTCAATTGATGTACAACAAAGGTGATATCAAGCCGAGTAAAGCCAAGGTATAACAAACGACCAATCGAGTTTTTGGTGAACAATTCGGTTCGTTTACACCGCTACTCATGATTTACAGCTCGGTTCATTTACAACTCAACTGAATAATTTCTATTCAATGGGTCATTTAGTTTTGACCCAACGGATCACTTTGTTTTGACCCAACGGATCATTTATTAGTTTACCCAATTTACTAAAATTTTAATCCAACTTTTAAAAAATTTGTAATCTTGTAATAAGAAATTATCCACGGGTCACCCGTTACTTACCCAACTCGACCCACCCAAAATTATCAAATGGATAACCCGTTATCCAACCCAACTCAACCCAATAATTACAACTCAATTGTATCAATTAAGCCAATGAGTCATTATCCACTAAATCTTATCCAAAAAATAAAAATAGTAGATGGATAACGGTTATCCATTGGGTTATGCGACCCGTTTTACGAGCCTATTTTCCCCTTCCATTTTACTTGGCCAACCAAGAGACATGCCTGAACCCATACGTGTCTTCTTCCCGCTTTGCCCGCTTTGCCAAGATGGGTATGAATTCCTCCTCCTTATATGTAGTTTATGTTACTCTTTCTACCTCTACGTTTCCCAGCCATTCTTGTTGTCCATATATCTATATCCACAGTGAATTATATGGGTTTCCTCTCTTGGTTTTTTATAACAATTCCAAGTTTATATTCTGTACTTCCTTTACATTGCACACAACATGTTCGATGTTTGTTCTTAGTGGTCGTCCATATCTATTCTGGGTTTCAAAGTTTCTACCTCTCTTTTCTCTGAATGAGTTGAATCTTTGCTGCCTCTTCAATGTTTGTTATTTACTTAGAGTGAATTGTTGTGGTACTGCTAATTTTTTGTTGAGGTAAACTTCTGCTACAGAGCCATTTGATTTTGTCATCAATGATTTATGGTCTATTGTTTCCAGGAGGAGGGCCGCTTCATATGTGGGGTAAAGTAAAGAATGCAGGGGACGACTTGATTATCCAAAGCCTCTTTCGGATTTAAGGTGGTTCCGTCTCTTGTGTATTGTAGTTGGTTTATGTTGTAAAAATGTAGAAGATGTCGTGGAAAAAGTGTGTTGTTATTTGATCATAGTCATATTCTGAATATATTAATCAGTATTCTGTTGCATGTCGTGATTGAATCTTATTCTTTTCTACTCTTTCAGGTGATTCTGCGGATTCTGGTCTTAGGTTGTCCACCCGTGCCTGCAAATCGTGCACGTGTGTACTTCATTTACAGTTGAACGCCATAACTTCTATCCAAAGAGAAAAGCGTGAATTCAAACTCTTCCTGAGATCCTCATACGCCTTCTTGGAGCACGAGAAAGGGTCGTCTGAACTTGTGTTTCTGAGCGCTGGTTGGAGCTCTTGACTAATATACGTAGTTCTGAATTTTATTGGAGCAAAGGATCTGTTGAGAAATCATCACCTCTAACATTAGGTGACGTAAAATGGTTCCAGTTGATGAAGATTTTGAGATGGAAAGTGATGGTTACCTTTCTAGGAGTTTGGAGGAGAGGAAGTATGGTAGGCTTGCGAAATCTGGGTTTCAGTATCCTCGCTGCTCCGGTCTTATTATTTTAATCAACTGAAGTATTGTCTAGGTTTCAGCTAAAAAATGTGTTTGGTTGTGTTTGAGTCACTCAAGTGTTGGCAAGGTTTGATGTGTTTGGTTGTGTTTGAGTCACTCAAGTGTTGGCAAGGTTTGATTCTCATCCACTTAATGATACACAAAGATAAACACAGTAGGGAAGTCATGGAAAATGTCTCTATTTAGTTGTATCTGAGACTTATTTTTGGAGAAGTTTCCTAAGTTTATGTTATATGTGCACAAAGATAAACGGTAGGGAAGTCATGGAAAATGTCTCTATTTAGTTGTATTTGAGACTTATTTTTGGAGAAGTTTCCTGAGTTTATGTTATATGTGCTATGAGAATGAGTAGAATTGCTAATATACTGCCTTACAAAGTAAAAGTGTTGCTCTTTTAACTCCTTACCATCAGTTATAATAGTGTAACATATGCTCTCCTGATAGTGTAACATATGCTCTCATGAGAAAAAGCATTATGAGTAATATAGGAATTTTATGATTGCTAATCTTAAAACAGGAGCTCTTCTGTTTATTTTCATGGTTAACCTCAGACATATGTTCAAACTAATTATTTTTTTAAAAAAAATTATCTCCGCGCTTTTTATTCCACGTAATTGTACCATTGTGAGTAATTGTGTGTGGTTTTGAATTGTCCGTATATTTGGAAGAAATTATGTGGTTTTGGATTACTTTATAATACATGTACAGACTGCACAAATGCAACATCCCGTATAATCAAAACAAATGCAACATCCCGTTCTATCGAATGCACGTATTGACCCATTTTTATGAATTCATTGTGTCAATTAATTAACTTAAAATCAAAATCAAAATCAAGGAAAATAAATATAGTTATAGTTTATTTAAATTAAATAATTCAATAAAAAATTTAAGTGTATTTAGGTTTTAAAAAACGTAGATACAAAAAGAATGTTTTGTGCAACCTATTTGTGTAATTAGTTTATACTTTTATAATATATGAATTCAATCATATATCACTCGAATATTATTATAAAATATATTAGTGATATAATATATAACTAATATTGGTAAAAGTTCATTGATTATAAAATATTTTTTAGTTTTAAAAATTACTTTAGAAGTTAGTGTTACATTTCAAATTTTATGGGTGCACTGTTTTTTTCCACTAAGATACTCCACCATTCAACCACCCATCACCTATGCCAATAAATCTTATCTAAATGGACAATCTACTAATAAATATTTTTAAAAATGGGTAGACATCGTATTGGTAAATTAGTTGGCGGTGCTACTGATAAATCTTATCTTGTATAGCGTAATAATAACTGAAATTTGGTAAATTACTTGCCGACACATATCACTATTAGTAAACCTAATTTAAATAACAACTTATTGATTGACACCTGGTAAACGGTTACCGACCGTCTAACATTATTAACTAACCATTAAGTTATCAATAAAAGTACTAATAAAAAAAGTCAAATACTTACCCACATACCCATAAATATTATCTAAATACAGACATATTGATTTACACCCGCTAAATTGGTTAACGACCGTTTGACTTTATTAATTAAACATTAATTTATCCGTTAATTAATTACAAAAGGCTAAAATAATAAATATCGGTCACTTGCACGCGATAAAAATGCACGATATAATATTATTATATTTTTTAGTATTCTTATTTGAAATAAATATAATATATTTACACAGAAATAATATACGTATATTTTGTAAGTATAAAAATATACTACTCCAATACATAAACAATGTATTGATACAAATATGAAGCAGGAGGTATATAATTATAATTAACGAATAACTATATAAAAAATTTAAGTTCATTACTATTCATTTTTAACATTCGTATATATAATGCATAATTTTTATTATGAATAACATATTGATAAAAGTATGAATATTTAGTAGTATAGTTATTTTTTAGAAAGAAATAGTAAAAGTGTTTTTAGACCATCTCCAACCATATATAAACACAATTTTTATGTGTTACGCTGCTTCGAATTTAGTGTTGTACAGTAACTTTACTCCATTTCCCTTCAACCAGTAGCACTAAATTTTAAACTAAAAACAATATTCCATTATGTGCTAATATAAATATAATTTTTATAAAAAATTATGGTTAATTAACACAATACTTAAAAATCAATATTTTTATTCATAAAATTATAATTTAATTAATTTTAAACCCGACTATATAGCATTAAAGTTTTATTATGTTTATATCATTAATAAATTAATACGGAGTCATCTATAATAAAACATCAGTTATGAAATATATAGAGTTATTTTCAACTTAAAATTTTAATCTTAAATTATTAACATTTTAAATATAATATAATATTATTATAAATAATATTTGTATTTAAATCAATAAATAGAAGAATAAATAAAAATATAAAATTAAGATCTACTTAAAACTAACGAATGTAAATAGAAAACCAGATTCAAATGTTGGAATAAAATACTAATATCCTATATTTGGTGCAATAAATAGTGAAACAGTAAATATAGTGTTTATCTGTTCATCCACAGCAAATATAGTGTAATTCCGATGACCATTGGAGATGTAAAAAAATATAGTACTGCATAAGTCTATAACACACTTTTTACTCACCTACCACACCAAATTTGATGCACCCTTGAAGATGCCCTTAGTGAGAAGTAAAATGAAAATAAATTTTTTACCAATTAATTTTTTCTTATGATTAGATAAAAATAATTTAACATTCAATGAAATAAATTATTTATTTACCATTTAAACATTAATATTATTAAAAATAATTGTTGATTTCACAATTATATTTTTATTTTTAGTTTTTCTGTTGCTAGGGATCGGTCGAGGAAGAGCCCCGAGCTAAGGTGTTTTGGAATAAGGAACGTTTTGGAATAAAGAGAGGCGTAATGAGGAAGGTGAGAAGAAGAGGCGAGTATGAGAATGCAAGATTGAAAGAAAATATGGGAAATAGATCATTATTTATGTCAGTCTGTATTAAATCATACATCTTCCAGCTAGCATATTGTAAACTAACTATCCCAATACTTTAAATATATTTTATTTAATAATTAAATATTTTAAAGTTGATGGGGCAACCTTTCAAAGTGTCACTTGTCAAAAAATTACTAAAATTGATGTGGTTAAGTGTAGGGATGACACATGCCCAGAAGTTGCTCTTTTACTATATAATAATATAGATATATACTAGATAATACCCGTGCCGATGCACACATTTATGAACGAATATACTCCCCATGTCCCACTAAAACTTGCTTAATTACTTTTTTGAAGTCAAATTTTGTAAAGTTTGACTATATTTTTCAACTAATATATATAATAAAAATACCATGTGAGATGTTGTAAGATTCATCTTAACATCTACTACCTCCATCCTACCTTAAAGTTCCAAATTGCTTTTTGAACAAAATTAAAGACAAGTATATGTGACATTTTTTAATGAGTGATGACAGTAGGCCCACATAAATCAAATGAAAGGAAGAGTTATGACCACATATTTATAGCTAAATGTAGAAAGATTAGAAATATGAAGTTATTAGTGGGACAAACCAAAAAGGAAAGTAGTAAGTTATTAGTGGGACGGGGAGTATTTTCTAAATATTAATTTTTTATGTATAATTATTATATGTAGTTATAGTTATTAACGGTCAAACATGATTATTGAAAACCGTAAAAAAGTAAATAAATATTTTTTTGTGGGAAAAAGGGAGTATAAACTATAACATAATTTATAGTTAAATTTTTGTCATATTTTTTAGAATTACACATGTTGCGGTATTTAAAATAAATTAATTTATCACATAATATTATAATATCCGAATCTATACTCTTTTTTCTAAAAATATAAATAAATACTCGATCCTTATTCATATGCCCCTTCAGTCCCAACTGAATTTGCACTCTTTCCTTTCTGAGACGTCCCAGACAAATTTGCACTCTTTCTATTTTAGGAAATTTTCATCATAATAAAAGACTTTCTTACCCCTTAACTTCTCAATATTTTCCCTCTAATAAATGTCATTTCTTTCCAACCCAACTTCATCTTCTCTCTTTTATCTTCTTCATTCGTCTCCTCAGCTTTCCCAACTTCATCTTCTTCTCTAATATCTTCTTCCTTCATTTGCCTCATATCCTACCAAGTTTCATCTTCTTCCTCCATCACCTTCTTCTTCTGTTCATCCTCCGTCATCTTCTTCCGTTCATCCTCCGTCATCTTCTTCATCTGATTCTACCAATTTTCATCATCTTCCTCTGTCATCTTCTTCATATGATTCATCTTCTATGTCTCCATCGAATGGAATAAAGAAGATCTATGTGCTCAGTTCATAAATGAAGGGGTTTTTGAATCAGATATCGATTGAGAGTTTCTAGATCAATGCATTTTGGTGGGTTTGATTGAGGGTTTCTGAATCAAAAATTGAAATATAAAGGTTTTGTAGGGTGATAGCTGATGTCGATTCTGAATCAAAATCGATCAGAATTTATTGACGTCAAAGGTTTTGATTTTCCAGCAAAACTATTCGGATGAAGGTTTTATGGTCACTATTTTAATTTTGTGTAGGAGGTGGTGGCTTTGTGGTTATTTAGGTGGTGGTTCTTGTTGTTTTATTAGGTCGTGGTGGTGGTGACTGGTGTTGCCGTGGTGGTGGTGGTGGTGGTGGTGGATACAGTAGTGGTGGTGGATGGTTGATGGAGGAGTAGGAAGAGTAGTATTGTTATTTTACAAGATCATAAATTTTGCTCCATGTTTCTCTTGGTGTAAATCTAGTTGGGATATAGGGAGTGTAATATTCAATTATTATATATTTAAACAAAAATAAAATGTATTTATTTTATATAAGAAATATTAACTGTTGTATAAAAATACTTTAAGTTATAAAAATCATAGTAATAAGAATATAAAATATTTGTTCGTATCAATCAATCACCAATTTATTAAACATATAGAATTATCTATCTTTAAAAGAAAATATCAGAAATAAATATAATTACTATAACATATTACATATAAAATAACTAAATTTAATATTAAAAATATGATAACTAAATTTAATATTAAAAATATGATAACTAAATTTAATATCTTAGTTTACTGTTTAAATAATACAACATGTATAAAATATGGTAGATGCTTCATAATCAAATGGGACCTTATCAAAGAAGACTAAATTATAATAAATCTATAATCTAAATTAAACTGTACAGGAAACTTAAATCAAACTTGTATGCAGGCTTACCACCACAATCATATGGAAGTGTTAATCGGTAGAAAATGGAGCACATGATAGATACAAATTTACGTGAAGAAGGAGTAAATAAGAGAATACAACCAACTTGATTGTGGCACTACACAACGTTCCATTATGAGTAGTGATAGTATTTAGGATGAACAAATACTTGCGATATACAAATGTCGAATGTACAACTACATATACATACATACAAACAATAAGTTATTTTATCTTTGCTTATTTGCTTCTTTTCAAGACCAATTTAATGCAATTTAATTATCAACAACTTTTTGATGTTAGGGATTCCTATGCTCTCTGTCAAGTGCCTCATTTATTCTTTCTCTAGGAGATTTTAGTTGACTGGAAAGTTTGGAAATATCAACCATGTAGTGGAAATCCATATTTTTCTGCTAACTATTTGAAACTTTCTTTGACGCACTTTGTGTGAATTGATTCATTGCAGTTTGAAATATAATGTTTTTACCACAAAAAAAATAAATAAGTAATACAAATACTGGGGAAGAAGAGGTTAGAAAGACACCAAAATCTAGAAAGAAAATATTTAAAAAAGAACAGTTAATACATACATAAGAACAGTTAATACATACATGGTGATAAATATCACAAGGCCTTTTGCATTTCTAAAACCATGTGGTTTCGTGACCCCAAGAAAAAAAAGCATTTCAAATGATCTTCCATCACACAAGATGCACAATCCGATCTCAAAATAACTGTTCATAGGAAGACAAAATTGACATGGAAGTTTAGGAACATTGAAAGTGTATTGAAAATTGAAAGATACATTGACAAACTAAAACAGAGAAAGCAGCCCAAAACATTTCCCCCACTACCAACATGGTAAACAATCGTAATATAAGTGTATGGATGGAACTTGAAAAGAATATAGACCTATCTCAGAAGAATTATTACCAGGCGCACCAAACTGAAAAATATAAGATGTAATGCTTGAAATTTGAATCAGATTAGGAGTTGCATATTCATTGAGCCCCACCTCATTGAAAATTTTGTTTTCTCTATTCTCAATTGTACCCAGATAATCTGAAGGAATTTCAGCAGGAAATGACTCATTTTTAGATTGAGAAGAAGAAAGCCACCAAAAACTTGAAAGAGAAAGGGATTTTAAAAAGAAAAAAAAGAGAAGAACAGTTCATACATGCATGGGTGATAAATATCATAAGATGTGCCGCCATTAGCCAATCTGAAGTGTTTATTCTCATAAGATGTAGCGTCAAAATCATTTTTACACCTGGTTTGATATTTTACTATTTTCTCTCATTCTGTTTTTGCGGTTCACCACCGAAAACTTTCTAGAAACTCTCTGAGGCAACCAACGACAGCTTCAGCGGCTATAGGATTAGCACTCAGCAATACCATTCACCGGCCATTGCCAATTGCAAATTAGTTTCAGTTTGTGCCTTGACTCTCTCTATAATCTGATTTTCATTTCTTAAATGTTCATTCGTGCTTGAGTTGAAATCGTGTGAGTGCAAATCTGTGTGTGTTTTTATGTGGTCGAATGTTGTTATATGTATTTCTGTTTGCTTTTTGAAAATTGTGGAAGGTTGCATGCAGACTTGATATTAAGGCTCTCGTGAGGTGAACTTGTGATATGTTGTGTTTGTGTGTTAATTTTAGTTGTTGAATTACAGACTAAATGAGAGTTTTTTAAGTTTGGTTGGAGTTGTGGTTTGACTGTTGGTTGATTTTTCCAATACTTGTATATTCAACCATCAGCTATTTTTAAAATTGAATTCCTTCAAACTCAAAGATCTCTTCCAAGAGGCTGATGGCTATTCCCGAAAGAATCTCTGATAGTACGGGCACTGATGGAGAGTCAGACGCCTCACCTGTTCGTCGTAGCAGAATTATCATTGTGATAAATATGTTACCCTTGAATGCCCACGAAGACAACGAAACTGGAAAATGGTGCTTTAGCTTTGATAAGAATTCTTTATATCTCTATGTAAATGATGGCTGCTCTCCTGATACAGAAGTTATGTATGTTAGATCTCTCAAGGTCAAAATTGAACACACTGAAGAAGATGAAGTGGCATAGAAACAGCTGGAAGATTTCTGTTGTGTGGCAACCTTTTTACCATCAGATGTTCAAGAGAAGTTTTATCGGGGTTTTGTAAATAGCACCTCTGGCTTTTTTTCACTACATGGTTCCCTTAAGAGTATTTATGCTATTGCAATGGTATAAGTACTCTTAGTTTCATATTCGTTTTGATATAATAAAAAATTCCATAAAATGGATAAAATAAAAACTAAATTATTTCTTTGGTCCCTAACATAGCATCTTTTACCATCTTTTGGTCCCCGAGAGAAAAACCACATTTTTTAAAGTACCCCACATATTCAAAGTGAAATTTTTTGTCTCAAAAACCAGATTTTGGGTGATTTTTGGGGACCAAAAGATGATATAAGATGATATGTTAGGGACCAAAAAACAATATAGTCTACTTGAAAATCACCCGGAATATGGTTTTGGGGGCCGAAAATTTCAGTTTGAATTTGTGGGGTACTAAAAACGTGGTTTTGCTCTCGGGGATCAAAAGATGGTAAAAGATACTATGTTGGGGACCAAAAAAATAGTCTAAAATGAAGCCTTCTTTTCAATATTATTGAAGTACAAGGTCTGTAAAAATCTTTGCTAAGGAAAATTTCTGCTAGTATCTCAACTGCCTAGCAAAGAGGTTTTCCTTGTGAATCAACTAGAAAATATAAGGAAATTGCAACATGTCATTCAACATAAAAAGGAAGTGTAATGTAGTGTTTGTGTAAGAAAATTTGGGGTTTTATGATGTTCAAGATCTCAGCCATATCAAATAAAAAAAGAAAATTTGTACAAAGAAACTTTGGGAAACAGAAGGTCTGTGAAAATGCAGAAGCCATGTGAGTGCGAATGGTTTTAAAATATGATAATAAAAATTATCATAAGGGCTCAATCATTGTGGGATCAAGCTTTCAAAAAATTCATTCAAACAAGCTTTCAAAATTCATAGTCAATCAAGCTTTCAAAATTTATTCAAATCCCTCAAAAACCTTTCCAAGTTCAATCTTAATAGTCCAAACCGTCATGGCCTTTATACTAACCTTGCAACCATAAGGAATAAGGAGCTTTTATTAGAATCTAACAATGAGGAGTTTTGCAGAAACTTTCTCACTCTTGACCTATAAGGTACTCAGTGGGGGCAATGGTGAATAACAATGTTAATCCAAAGAAGTTTATCAAACCATTGAGAGCTTATGGGCAAAGTGATCGTTTCAGGGTCTATGAAGAATATGAAATGAGTCATCAACATGGCATAATTTTACTCACTTGGAATTTTGATCTGATGGTCGAGAATTAAAAAATGACAGATTTCATCACTATTTTAGGAATTCTAGGGACCTGGAAATAGGTAGCTCATTAACATCGTAAGTTCTTAATCATCAATTTCAAGAATGAAGTCAAGATGTTGGCATACAATCTGGAGGGTGGTCTATTAGGGTTGCTACAGTGGCATGAGAACTACCCTTTGGAGGGAATCAAAATCAATAAGCTACTGGTATGGATAGGATTATACAACATTCCATAAAGCCTATTTATAATGGTTAATACCCATATATTAGCATATACAATAGGACATGCGAAGCAAGTTACTACGGGTTATGCAACTGCTAGGAGTGTCGTGTAATTGGAGAAAAAAAAGAGTATGGATTAACCCCTACAAGCCCTTGATTCAAGGGTTCTTCTAGGATAGCAATATTGATCACCGGATTTGGCTTCCTCATGGGTATGAACATGAGTTGGCCACTGCTATTATTCTTCATTTGCTTCCTTCCTGGGAGCTATGATGCTTTCAAGTTGAATTATTATATGAATGAATGGAGAAGACTATGATTGACCTGCATGGGGTGCTTAAACAACTAAGCCAAGTGTAAACAATGAGATTAAAAAAAATTCTCATGTTGCAAAAGGGAAATGGGTTAAAAAAGATATGGACATTAGTGGAAACAAAGTCATTAAAGGTGGTTCCTTATACCACAGAAGGGTTTTTCAAGCACCTTCTCTATCTCTACCATTGATCGTGTAAAAAATCATTTTTATTGGATCCGAATTCACATTTGAATTCAGAATTTGTATCAGAGGTTTTTTAAAAAGAAAAACTGGCAGCCTTCAAGTGAAACAAATATTGGAGTAATCTGAAAATAATTTTTTTAAATATTGGTTCAACAGAAACCTCAATCCAATTACAAAAACAATACAAGTTCATAATCTCAACCACAAATAAAAATATCGAATTCAAACTCAAGCCTAATTGAAAAAAACTAAACCTCAAACTCAAACTTGATTGTGAAATCAAACCTCAAACCTTAAATCACCAACCAAATCTCAAGTCTCAAAATGTCGGTGGCAAGGCAGAGGTAAGGCGGATTCGTCGGTGGCAAGGCACCTGCTGACGGATACATACAATGTGATAGTGGGGCTGGCGAGCGGTAATGATGGGGCTGAGGGGGTAATGACGGGGCTAAGTGGAAGAAGGGATAGACTCTACAAGAAAAAAAATAGATCCATTCGTAAGAGCGTTGCTGGACAAATGACAAGGAGGGAGGCACTAGGATGTGGAGAGAAAAAGAAATGGGCCATAAATGGTAAGGATTGAAAATAAAATCCTTGTTTTAATATTTGGGCCAAATAAATAGCTAATGGAATCCCATTTAAGGTATTTCTATGATTGAACCACCTTATATCGATGTCCATCAAAGGAGGTTCTACGAAAAACCGCATTTAATCAGATCCAAACCGCCCATCTTCCCAAAGGTTGTTCTTTGAAAAATTGACGGATTCATCTTCAAACACTGCCTTTTATAGAGCTTTCTCCATTGGCGGGAAGAATAAAGAAGTGGCAAAAGGCAAAGGTAAGGGATAGAAAGTTGTCAGCGCACCTAAAGCACAGGCTCCTTCTTAAAAGAAAATCAAACACTGATGAGTCCCAATGCTTCTTTTTCAATGACATGGGTCATTTGAAAAAAAAAATCAAAAGTTTTTTTAGAACAAGAAAAAGAGAATGTTCGTAGACATTGCAGATAATAAATTTTTTTATAGACCATCATTTTGATGACTCTAATTCATGGGTATTGGATACTTGAAGTGTTTCTAACATTTGTTCAAATGTGTCGGGACTAAGAAAAAACAAGAGTTTGGCAAAAGGAGAAGTTGACCTATGTTTGGGAAATGAAGTAAGAGTTGTTGTATTAGTTGTATGAATTTGTGGTTTATCTTTTCCCTATGGAATTACACTAGATTTTAATAATTTTTATTTTATTTCATGTGTTACCAAAACAATTATCTCCATTTTCTAATAAAGGACAATAGTTGTTCAATTTATTTCAAAGATATGTGTTATCTCTAGTGGAAGAATCGTTAACGACTCTGTTGCACGACAGTTATGGATTTTTTCTTCTTCGTAACTACTGTCTACCCATTGTTACAAACTTGAAACATGTGTTTTGGTAGTTGGGTTGACGACAGATAGCTCTAAAAATCCGTTTGACAACAGCCACCGTCTAATAAAGTATGATCAACGGCGGTTGGACTTGAACCACCATTGAAAGTGGCATAGATGGCTCCGTGGTTTACTTTTGTGCACTTTTGAGGGCATTTTCAAAATTCAAGTGTCTAGAGTGCACTAAAGTAGACAACGACGGTTGAACCACCGTCTAAAAAACCCAACAAAAATATGCATTTAAATTAACTATTTTGAGGCATCGTCGACGGAGAAATAGGTGTCTGAAGTGCACTTCCGAATTCAGAACATGTGTCTAGAGTTCACTAAAGTAGAAAACGGAGGTTGAACCGCCATCTATGAAACCCTACTAAGACCGACTTAGAAAGTGCATTTCTAAAGGCACTTGTAAGTCGGAACTGGTGTCTGGAGTGTGCTAAAGTAAGAACCGGAAATATTCCACCTTTATTATGCCCCTCCTTCCCAGCAGCTGCTGTTTTTCTTTTTTCCATTTTTTTTTCCATTTTTTCTTCCATCTTTCCTTTCTTTCTTCCTTCTTCTCCCCCTCTTTCCCCAAATTTAACACTGTCTCCTTTTCCTTATAAGTTCGACTCCGCAGCAATTGACTTCAGATTTGAAGAATGTGTGTTCATATATAAACTTCATGATCTAATGGTACGATATCTTCTTCATTTTAATTTTTTTATAAATAAACCCGTCTACAAATTAAAATGCATGTTACTGTTCAAGGTGAATTGATAATTGTTGTTTGAGTGTTTAATATTACGAGTTTGAGTGTAACTAAGTTTGATATGTGTGTAAAAGATGAAATAACGGTGGTTGTGTTGTGTTGAAGATGAATATCAATATGTGTTCATATGACGAATGTGAGGATGTGGTCGATTAGGTTTTTTTGTTTCGACAGACCATAAAGCCTAATTTTTTCTATTAATTTCAAAAGGCAGTTCCAAAGTTAGTAGTGGTTTAAAAATATTAAACCAACGGCGAAATGGTTCTTCAACCACCGTGCAATGTTCGCTTGATTACGCGGTTGTGCCATAGCACGATGGTGCTAGGAATAGTGGTTCAGAACCACTTGTAACCCCCATTGTAACCATTGTTAATGCTCATTCTAGCACTATCGTATGGATTAACAAAGTTTAGTAATGGTCATTAACTTCTCAAATTGACAAACATGTTTATAACGTAAATATTAAAAGGGTTAAAATAAATTATTCGAATCCAACATACCTCTGAAATTGTTGGTTATGCCACATTAATGCATAACACATACAGAGACTCCAGAATGAGGGTATTCTAGAAAAATTTACTTTGAGTCGATTGACAAGTTTGAATCTTGTTTGATGAGAAAAAAAATGACAAAATAGAACTCTTTAAAGAGATGGGTAAAAGGGTAAATGGAGGTCATCGTTGTACTTCTCATATATACAATTTAAAACTCCAATTACGTCATAACTACAACTAAGTAGATATTGGTAAGGGGTATCTTCCACAAAGAAGATGGATTTTCCTAAGAGTTCATGCATGAAACCTTGGGCGCAATTGATTTCCATTTCCAAGCCTCTTATAGATCATAGAAGCAATCACTACTTATTCATCTTGATTACCTATTGTAAATGCTACACCTTACATTTTAAAGATAAACATTCTATTATTCTTAAAAGTAATCTACAAAAGCGTACAACGACTATTTGTAAACATCACCAATAATCACTTTAGACAATCGATGCCTAAAGATATTTCATCAATGCATCATGTACGAAGAACAATAGACTTGACAACAACTACAAAATTTCTATCAAATGTCTAGCCATTTAACCAACCAATGCATTTATTAGGGTTAATCTAGAGAGATCGACATTTAAGAATTTCCCATTATTTCTACCTTAGGATAAATATGACAAAGATCGACATAATCACATTCATCTACACAGCTAGAGGTTCTAATTCCATGTTCATGGATTTCATGCAAAAGAGATAAGAAATTGTGCACTCTTCCTACGTCCTAGCATGTCATCATAAAAACATTTCATATTCTTAAACATCTAATCTCATAAATGAAGCAAACTAACACATTCATGCATATCACAATAAATGGAAAATGATCAAGATTCATAAATAGGAAATCAAAAAATTTCACTACATGGGCTTGGAAGGATCAATTTTTCCTAAGATATGAGTTTAACTAATACAAATCATACTAACATCCATAAACAAATCAAACATGAACAAAGATGAAAAGAGCAAATTAGGCTTTGGAGAGAAGGATTTTCGGCCAAAAGAGATTAAGGATATGAAGTGGGTGGCCAAAAATGCTTTGTGTAGTACAAGAGAGAGAGAGGAAAAGAAAAAAAAAAAGGAAAAGTGCACATTGGCACTCGCCCAGGTTGATTGGCACTCGCCCGAGCGGATGAGGCCTCGGTATTATGTTCTGATCTTGGCTTGCTCATCCGCGAAAGCGGGTTGCAATTCACGACTTCTTGTTTTGCTTTCCGCAGGTGAACCGTTGGTCCGTTTCGAGAGTTCTTGTTGTCGATTTTATAGTACTCGTGGAGAAGAATTCAATGATAATATCCATGGACTCCAATTTGTCTCTGATCATTCTCAGAACTAGGATTAGATACTCAGATCATTCTTCACCCTCCACTTTGCCTTCTCTTCATTCTTTCTTCAATCTATCTTCTACCACTTTGTAAGCGACCTTCCTTATTCTACCATTTTTGTGAATGGCTTTCTTCAATCTTCTACCATTCTCGTGAATGGCATTCCTCTTGATTGTCTCAAAATAAGATCACAAAACACATAGGAATCGACCAAATCATAGAGCAGAACACGTTAGACACCAAATGCTTGCAAACTCGAGAAATTAGGGAAAATAGCCACACGAGGTCTCAAAATAAGATCACAAAACACATAGGAATCGACCAAATCATAAAGCAGAACACGTTAGACACCAAATGCTTGCAAACTGAGAAATTATGGAAAATAGCCACACGAGGTGATTCTAAACTTCTATTTTGTAAACACTGAGTAATCTAACTCGCCACCAACAAAACAAGCTAAAAATTAGGGGTATTAATTGTACTAAGAAAACATCAAAATCACGTCTCATTAGAAAAAAAAATCTTAATTGATGTGTGTGGACTAATGATTTCAAAATAAAGAGATAGATTTAGTTATTTCATAACAATCACCAATGATTTGAGTGATATGGTTAGTTATATTTGATAAGAAACCAGTCAGAATCCTTTGAGAAGTTTTAGGAGGTCCAAAATCAAATTTAGAATTAAATTTGAATGAAAATCAAAGCAATGGAATTGGATTGAGGTTGTGAATATTTGAGTCAGGAATTTGTTTTATTTTCCAGAGTGATTGTGGTACTTTTTTTTCATAACTAACTCCTCTTGGAACACCGCAATGGAATGGTGTATCCGAATGGGGAAATAAAACCTTATTGGATATGTTTTTCTGAGGACATGTTTAATGATGGATCAAACAGATCTTCTAGTCTCCTTTGAGGACATGTTTTTCTGACAAAAGATTTCACACTGAACCAAACATCATCCAAAGCTGTAGAAAAGGCACCGTATGAGTTGTGGACAATAACATTTATCGTTTGTCTTTTTTCAAGATTTAGAGTTGCAAAACTTTTTTCAAATGATTGATTTCCGACAAGTTTGCACCCAAGTCTGATAAACACCTAATGACTATTTGGAGAAATATTATATCTTTCTAAGATAGTAATTGAGAGAAAAATAGACCTCGACAAGGATCGAGGTGAGCAACAACAAGAACTAAAAACATCTATTCTCAAATATATTTGATGCATATTGAAACCAATCAAGCAGCACCATCAAGTCAGTTGGCCGTGATCTGCAAAAAAACAAGCTCCAGGAGGTCTCAGGGGAAAACTCTCCTAGGTTTAATTAAGCAAAACTGTATGAATACTGTATATCATAGAATGCCACTCAAAATGTATACGCACCTTGTATTTATACCCGAGTATCCCTATTAGTATTTGTGTACAACTTAACCTCTTCATGACACATTCATGACACATTTAGTGCTAGTAAATGCGATCATAATATTGAACGTTTCTCTTGGGTTTATGTGGCTGAAATAGGGCCAATATTTTATTTTGGCTTGACAGTTTTAACAATCATCAATATCTAAAATCGCCCTGATGATGATGCACGGCGTAGCGACACACGGGAGTTGAAAATAACCGGATCCACCATCTACTAGTCCTAGAAACCGCATTCTACCAACCGGATTCCACTAGTGATGCATGCTTCTAAGCAAAGTTAAGGCACGGCTCGAATTGGTCACATGCTTGCTGCGCCACTTCGATCACTCGCTACTTCTTAAAAGCATCTCCACTTCAACAATAAAAATGATGACTACATGCACACGCACACGCACCTAGCTTATCCTTAAAAGGAAACTCTGAGAGGAACCATAATTTGATAGCTTTTTTAATGGATATAATTGGGTCTGATGTTAATTTAGTTGTTTGAAAAGTCTGCATATTCTTGTCCATTCGTGATTTTGAGTTTAATTAACCTACGAAGTCGAACTTTTCCCCACAAATAAAAAGACAATGAAGCAGCAATTAAAAGATGACATCCTAAGTACGTCTTATTATTCCAGTCTCATTCTGTCTCTGGAAAAACCTACCAGGTGTTCTTTAAACATTAATATTATGACCTTTGTTCCAGTGAAAAATGGTATGATTGACTTTTTTGAACCCAAATTGAAATTATTATATATGTAATACTATTGTCACTACAACACAAACATGCTATTGGGATACTAAAATGCATCCTAATAAGTCTTTATTGGGACGCTTCCATTGATAGGACACTTTTAAAAGCGTTCCTTAAACGACCCGTTATCGCTAGTCCCTATAGATCATGGGTCACTATATTAAGCGACCCTATAGTAAGATATAGTGTTGCTTCTATGCATCCTATTATATTATCTTGGGACGTTTAATTTATAAGTGTCCTAATATATATCTATTAGGACGC
>JAULKM010139878.1:0-18409 GCA_032355605.1 Rubia tinctorum
GTGGGTGGTTGTGAATTCCGCTCGGTTTCCTCATATCCTCAAAGTCTGGGATTTCTCATTGTTTCTCCTGTCCTCACACTCGGTCTCAAAATGGTGTAGCTGAACGTCGTTATCGCACAATTGTCGAAAAGGGTCCGTCTCTCTTGTCTCGAGCTCGGCTGCTCAACTCCTTTTGGGAGCATGGCTTTCACACTTCTATTTAACTCCACAATAATACTTTATCCCTCGTCCTTCATAACATATGCTTCCTCCGTCTCACTCTAAATTGCTTAATTGCTTTTTGGGAGTCAAACTTTGTAAACTTTGACCGTAAATATAAATTAATTTATACAGAATAAAAATATCATGTGAGATATTATTAGATTCATCTTAACATATATTTTCTAATTATCAATTTTTTATGCGGCATTATTATAAGTAACTAGAGATATTTATGGTCAAACATGCTCATTGAAAATCGTGAAAAAGTAAATAAACAATTTAGAGTGGGACAGAGGGAGTATAATAACAAATTTTGTGGGTATAGTATTTAATTTATAGAATGTTGTCACCGAAAATACTCCCTCCGCCCCGTGAGTATTGCCATATTTACCTTTTTCACGATATTCAATAATCAGGTTTGACCGTTGATATCTGTAACTACATACAATAGTTTCGCATAAAAAATTGATATCTAGAAAATAGATATTAAGATGAATCTAACAATATCTCACATAATTTTTTATTATAAATATATTAATTTTATATTTAGAGCCAAAATTTATCAATTTTAACTAAAAAAAGTAAATATATCAACAATTGGCATACGGTATCGCTGGGATACAATAAAAACTATATCCAAAGTAACTCACGTTCACACACATATTTAAAAACAATAAAATCAATTATCCATAACTTTAGGAATTATGTATTATCTATGTTTTAAGGGAATAAAGTTACTCTTGGGGATACGATGCGGAAGTTATTCCCGGGTATCGCGTACGTACGGATGGAGTATATAATAAAGGAACACACGCTTCACGCATATGAGTTTACGCTGTGCGACAGATGTTTACGCTTATTGTTGTACACAGAAACATCATTTATTTTTAATAGTAAACATCATTTTATTTTTTAAGTAGTAATAATTATGCATAAATATTGATGTCATTAATTGACTATGGCCTCCTCCATTTTCTAAGCAATGACCTCTACAAACACTTGATACATTTGAACCCACTCTTCATACTGGTAGCCTCCACGGGCTCAACTGAAAATGACCACTCAATTACACATCCTCCTGATGATTCAGGGGTCCCCTTCGACTAATGAAAAACTGGTACAAATGCACTGATATAAAACCTTTA
The DNA here is from genome assembly GCA_032355605.1 of Rubia tinctorum. Taxonomy (NCBI): domain Eukaryota; kingdom Viridiplantae; phylum Streptophyta; class Magnoliopsida; order Gentianales; family Rubiaceae; genus Rubia; species Rubia tinctorum. The sequence continues at coordinate 1,347 of JAULKM010139878.1, forward strand.
GGAAGCAAGACCAGTGTAAGTTACGTCATATGCACCGGTAGTAGCAAGTAATTGTGACAATGCCGGTGTCCTTGTTAACTAGACCACCGGTAAGTTTTATACCTCTGCTTGTACCGGTGCGTGGGAAGTGAAAAAGTTGGAAATTGATTCCGAAGAAGCACCGGTACAAAGATACCGGTGTATATGACAGTTTTAATGTATGAAAATGACGCCAAAAATATATTTCACGCACTGGTTTATAATCTTATCGGTGCCTAGGTTATTAAAAAAATAGGAATGAACAATTTTATCAGCACCGGTACTTTGTGTAGGACAAGGTACCGGTGCCTATGTTATAAAAACAGTTGTAAAGAAAATTTGTATCAACACCGGTACAATGTGTAGGACAGGGTACCCATGCCTTTGTTATTAAAAAAGCGGGAATAACTAATTTTACCAGCACCGGTACTATGTGTGATGCAAGGTACCGGTGTAAGAAAATGTTTATCTTAATGAAAACACACAGTGGCACCGGTATTTTTTCTAATTTACCGGTGTAAGACTATTTACCGGTGTTAGTCCTGGATTTTGTTTTTAAAAAATATCAATAGCACTGTTTTTTTAATTAAAATACTGGTGTAAGTTATGCATTTAATGCACACCTACCATTTCTTTTGACGGATAAAAAGGTGTTTTGGGTTTGATGAGTTCATTAATGGTTTTTTGGGTGGATGAAAACATCGAATGCTATACTATGAAGACCCAAAAAGTTATAATTTTTTTATATGTTGATTTCTATTAATGATGGATAGCGTTGATTTTGGTTTGTAGACATATATATCTTGTGTGATTGATCATGTTAAGGTTATTGTGGTAGAAGTGTTGATATTAGTTTGTGATGTGTTTTTAAGGTTGAGGTAGTTAATGCCATGGTTATGATTGTCATATTGTAGTATATGTTTTGAATGTGCTAATTGTATTGTTGAATGGTATATGTGGTGTATTGATCTCACAATATTTGAATTACACCCTAGGATTGTAAATTGTGTGGAACTTTGACCGTTGCACATTTATTCATGTGTAGAGTTGTATCGTGCCATTGAGAGACGTAAGCATGTGTATGCCAACGTTAGTAGGGTGAGCGAAGAGTATATTGGGTTTCGTGGATGAGTTTTTGGACCATGCTTTTAGTCGCAAGAAGCGAATATTATGTCCTTGTCGTGATTATAAAATTCGAAATCGTACTGACAATAAGGACATGCTGAGACTCCATTGGTACAACAAGGGGTTTGCAAAAGATTATGTGGTATGGACGTTTCACGGGGAAAAATCACCCCTCAAGGTGGTAGTTAGTAGTGAGGGAGAGTGTTTTGGAGATGTAAAATTAGATGTCATGTGTGAGGAGGTAGTTGATGAATTTAGAGGGAGGCCTGAGGTTTTGGCTAAATTTTTAGATGAGAAGGATAGGACATTGTATCCCGGTTGCAAGAAGAAAGACATGGTCATAATATGTTTGATGGAGTTTTTTTTTAATTTGAAAGGTGTTGGTTGGTGGAGCGATACTAGCATAAATAAATTGCTTAAGTTTTTGAATGATAAACTTCCGGTCGGTAATGGTTTACCGGACAACATTTATGAGCCTAAGCGAATTTTGTGTCCGATGGCAATGAAGTAAGAAAAGATACATGCTTGTCCGAACGACCGTGTCTTGTACATGGGTGACTTAAAGAATAAGATTGCTTGCCCCGTATGTAATCTGTCTTGTTAGAAGAAAAGGAGAAATGTGGTTGTCGGTGGAGAGCATGTTGTGTCGGTGAGGAAGCGGGTGCCAGTCAAATGTATGTCAAGTGGGAGGGGTGGGGGTGGGGGGAGGTGGGGGTTCGACATTGTTTGAATGTCATACATATTGAAAAGAATCTTTGTGAGAGTACAATTGTCACGCTACTTAACATTCCCCGGAAGATGAAGGATAGCTTGAATGCGAGGAAGAATTTGGTGGAGCTTGGTATTCGATTGGATTCAGCACCAGAGGTTAGAAAGAAGCGAACGTACCTGCCTCTCGCTCCTTACAATTTGTCAGTTGCTAAGAGGATATCGGTGTGTGAGAGCATTCAAGGCATGAAGGTACCATCCTGCTACTCTTCTAATGTTAGTCACTTTGTGAATGGTGAATTGCACCCTAATACTTTGAAATCACACGATTGTCATGTCCTTATGCAACAACTTTTTCCCGTTGCGATTTTCGATTATGCGCATGTGTTTCTTCTTCAACTCGATTTTCAGGAAGAATATAAGCATGCAACAGCTGGATGAACTGGAGCGGGAGACCGTGTAATTTTATGTCATTTTGAGAAGTACTTTCCCCCTTCATTTTTCGACAACATGGTCCACCTCGTGATACACTTGGTCAGGGAAATACATATATGCGGTCCTATTGAGATGCATTGGATGTACCCTTTGAGCGTCACATGGGTATTTTCAAGGGTTATGTTCACATTCGCAGTCGGCCAGATGCCTGCATTGTTTAGATGTACGTCACTGAGGAGATTATTGAGTACTGTACTACCAAATTGGTTGGGAAAAGAGCCATTGGTGTTCCCGATAGAGCACATTGCGATAGAAAAAATGGGACTCCACGGTCTTATGGTATGCTTTATACACCCTTGAATACCGAGTTGATGATAGTTCACCTGTATGTTTTACAGAATAGTAGCGAGACCGCAATGTATGTTCAAGATCACGTGTCTATGTTAGAAGAGATTCGACCTGAATGTCCATCGAATAAAATACAAGTTGAGCATTCTTTAAAGTTTGTTAATTGGTTTTACAAGCGTTGCAATGTGGACGACATGCCTAGTAAACTACGTGCATTTGCAAGGACACCGAACTGCACCGTCAGACGATACCAAGGCTATGACATCAATTGTTTTAGTTTCTCAATGTTAGAGAAGGATGACAAGAGCACGACACAAAAAAATGGTGTTTATATTAAATCTAAAACAAGAGAGAAACATCCTATTGTTGTTGTGATGCCATTTTATGGGGTAATTGAGAAATCTTGGGAGTTGGATTATGTAGAGTTCAATGTTTTTGTGTTAAAGTGCTGGTGGGTGGAAAATGGTTTCGGTGTTGTGCTAGAAAAGCCTATGAGTTTTACATTGGTGGACCTGAATCGAGTAGGATATGAATATGACAAGTTTATCTTAGCAGCCCAGGCACCACAGGTTTTTTATGTCAAAGACCTTTCCAATGATAAGGTTTATGTGGTACTTCATGGGAAGAAGTTTTACTTTTAAGAGGAAATTGATCAGCCAATCGCAATTGAAAGTCCAGAGTTTCCATCAGTCTTTCCTGGCTTGGAGGATGTCGGGAGAGCTGTAGTAGGTCGACGTTCTCATGTGGATGGATTGTGGGTCGATGAGAGTAGTGAAATCATGGGTGACGACAATGTCTTGAAAAGGAAAAGATAGACAATTATTTCAAAGTGAATTAGATTTCCTCCCACTGTATTGTATAATACCCAACGATGTATGCTGCGTACTTTTGTATAATGCCCTATGATGTATGTTATGTGCTTTTGTACAATCAAAGTATAATTATGATCCATACATTTTTTGGACTGTTAATCATTAGTGAAAGGTATATGAAATGACAAGAAATGAAGGAATTAATTCCGTTTTATACATAGACACCGGTATTTAAGTCAAATTACCGGTGCTGAAAAGCAGAGGATGTGCTCTGTTTTATACATAGGCACCAGTAATTTGACAACAACATTGTTAAAAGTACCGTGCTAGGAACTTAGCCAAAAAAATTAGGATTTGCTCTCGGGTCCAAGATGCTAATTAAATGGTGATTTAAAGCAGGCTAAAGCAGCCGCGTAATTAACATATATACACCGGTATTCTCTTTATAGGCACCGGTATTTGTACTGGTGTTATGTACTTATCCAAGGTTTTACTCTCGGGTCCTAGAATTTTATTAAATGGGGGAATTAAAGCAGCCCAAAGCAGTTGCGTAACTAACATATATACACCGGTATTGTCTTTATAGGCACCAATATTTGTACTGGTGCTAGGTATTTAGCCAAAAAAATTTAAATTTGCTCTCGGGTCCAAGAATTTAATTAAATGGGGAATTAAAGCAGGCTAAATCAGTTGCGTAACTAATATATATACACCGACATTGTCTTTATTGGCGCCGATATTTGTACCGGTACCAGGTACTTAGTCAAAATATTTAGGGTTTGCTCTCGGGTCCAAGAAGTTAATTAAATGGTGATTTAAAGCAGGCTAAAGCAATTGCGTAACTAACATATGTACACCGGTATTGTCTTTATAGACACCAATATTTGTACCGGTGCTAGGTACTTTGCCAAAAAAATTGGTTTTACTCTTGGGTCCAACAATTTAATCAAATGAGGAATTAAAGCAACCTAAACCAACTGCTTCAATGTATCAAAGGCACCGTTCATTGTCCAAAATACCGGTGTAAGGAGTTTTCAACATCTTTATAACCCATTTGAAGTATACAACGAAACATTATTTACCTCTAAAGGAAGCACATATCTCTCTCTGTCTCTAAAAAATTACCCTTAAAGGTTCGACAATTAACCAACAACGAAGCAGGTGGAAGAAGGTAAATCACCTCTTCTTTCTTAAATCTATTCCTATCATTCCTTTGGAATGTTTATTCAAGCATATATGTGATTGTTCAAGATTCCTTTGGGTCACATGTAAGGTGTTTAATAAAATGTTTCAATGGTTTTTTTGAGATGAGACTTAAACCCACTTTGAAAAGGACACGCCATACATCCTCTTCATCAACGCCAATTGGATCAACGTGCAAGTACCCGTACGGTACTTTTGTGTTCAAGGAGGCAAGGATCGTGCAAGAAACATACAAAGCATGCCGTCATCACCCAGAGAGAAGAATAGAGGCATCTCCTCCATTCGAAAAAACAATTCGCATCCTTGGGTGGGAAAAATTATGTGAGACTCCGCCTGCATTCAATCTTAGTATCATAAGTAAGTTCTATGAAAACTTGAGGTGTGGCTTGATCATTGATGAGGTGTACTGTAGAGGAAAATTTGTGCCATTTAAATCGGAAGCTATAAATAACTTGTTCGAGTTGCCCAATGTTCCAAACGACGAGGACAGATTCATCGCATTCTATACCATAGATGGAGATAACTACTACTTAGAAGATCCAATTGGAAAGGAGATCATCAAGAATGTAACTAGGGAAGGTACCGACGTAGATGAGTTGGCTAAACCTAGGTGGAGAAAAATTCCTAAGAAGGCACTGGCTCTAGAAATGAATGGGTGGTATCACTTTCTGGCTTCTAGAATAGACCCAGTAACACTAAACACGAAAGTCCACAAACATAGGCTCACCCACTTGTACACGATAAAAAAAAGAAACTTTGATGGAATCTTGGTCGGCGATTTGTGATCAATTTGAGGGTAGAACGGAATAAGACAGGGTCTTACGATTTTTGTAGCATCATCTCATTCTTGTATTAGAGAGTGGGGGTCAGTCACCATCCCCACGATATATATGAGCAACCAATGGGTAAGATTTGTGTGGATTCTTTCTACAAACAACTTTGTGAAATAGTAGCCACTTCCCTTGAATCCAGAGTTGCTGCCTTGGAGGTCGGTGTGCAAAAATTTCTTGAAGAATCCAAGTATCAGAGATCATAGTGCGACCACATGGCTAAGGTTTTTAGCTATCAATTCTTTGATACATTGAAAGCCTTAAGAGATTTCCCACCCACTGTAAATGCGATGTGGAGTATGTGGATGTTGGCACAAGTACCCGTGATGGGGATGATTGTTGAACATATATTGATTATATGATTCGAAAATTAAATAATTAAAATTAAACGAGCAATTTACATATGCAAGAATAATAAATTTTTATTAGTTATTCAAACATATATTCGGAAAGCTTAAATTATGAATAATAAAGCATACATGCGATATATTAACAATAAATAAATCACGTTCCAAGCAAAACAAAGTGATGGAGTCACGAGTAAACTCGCCACCCTTGAAACAAATGAGTCCCGTCGTAGACATCGTTCCCTAGGATCAAACCATCGAAGGTAACAATTAACACGTAAGAGTTACCTTGGATTCATGCAAGACCCAAATGACTATCACTGACAGAGCAATGGACCGAAACTTTGAGAAGATAGAAAGAAGACTCAAGTTTAGAATACGGAGAAACTTGAGAAATGGAGTTTCATGTCTGACTTTGAGGCTATGTTTATACTACTCTAGGAGACGCTAATCATGAAAACGTGATATTCTAATTTTTTTTGTAATTGTAGAAAATATTCTCCAATCACCAACTCATAAAATTCGAGAACATTCCAAGAACACTCGAATTAAATCTGCTGGAAATGGAAGAAATATTCGTGCAATATTATTCAGCGTATTAAATTTGGTAAACCGCATATGGATTTCAGAAAAGATATCGCACAAAATAAGGAATCTTTTCGTTCTTATCTCTTAATAATTAAACACAAGAATTTCTGTATATATTATGTGGCTGGGCCTTCTAGAGACCTCCACGAGGTCCATACACGTTTTAGACAATCTAGAGAAAAATTAATCTGGGACAATTTCCACCCATTTTCCCTCTTTCATGTGTGATATTTCGAGCATCCATATCTCATTCACCCTTGATCCGTTTTAAGAGTTTAAATAGTCGATTTTGTAATACTCACAGAGAAGAATCCGAAAATGATATCAACTAACCCTAAATTTGTTTGGGTCCCACTCAAAACGATGCCCAAAAGTTGATGAAAATTAACCTTTTAACCATCATTTTCCAACAATCCCCCACATGAATAGATATTGATGTAGGAATAAGAACAATCACGTCAGAAATGGAATTTGACTTGGTGATAGATTCATTTCGACGGTATAAATGCTGCATAGGATAAGTAGGTGTCACCCTTTAAACCTTCCCTTAAGAGAGTACACTTAGCCCATTGGTTAGGAAGTAGACGCGATGTCCTTGAACTTACCCTACCGCTTGTATGAACGACAATGCACTTCTCACAAGTATCTTTCCTAGCCCTTGCGCTTTTCTCGGCTATGTCCATTAATCAGGCCATGTCACACGCCTAGTTCTGTAAGGTTTCTAAAGAATTGCGTTCCAACAATTCTCTTTCGAAGCGGCTACACTTATTGCTTACATAGGTGATTCTTGGCGTAAGAGCAATTTCATAAACTATGTACACTTTCAAGTACTATACACTTGATACCTTGAATCATTTAAAGAAATTTAATGCTTAACCTCCATTCACATCACTGTTTCTTCATTGTAGGAATAAGATAGGAGGTATGAAACCCCCACAGTGATCACGATGGGTCTTTGCAATTTAGTTGTCCATTTGAACCTAGATCTTGGGATCTCCAGTCACATAGATTGGGTGTCTACGTACGTAACCCACCATTTATTGGACTTAATCCTAGTCCTTTCGATGAGTTCTCAACTAACTCTCGATTCAATATCCTTGTCAAGAAATCGATTCAATCCTTTGGTCAAAGAATCAAAACCCTTATAACATTGACCTCACATAATCAGCATCGATAATTCTTGTAGAGAGTAGTCATATAATGGTATGGTGTCTTTGTCGAGACACACCATCATCGATATGGCTTTACGCTACACCAATAGGCATACACATGCTTTGTTCATCCTAGGGTATATCTTTCCCAATTTTGTCCACCACAATGGACTTAGATTCCTTTATGAATCTTGCAACAGAGAACCATTTCTCTACACAATTCAAGCCATATCCACGAGTCTCACACACTGTTTGTTTCCAGTTATCATTTCTGGATTACTCTTGTATCATCTTACTCTCCATTGTAAGCAATGTCTAATGTACTCTTTAATACGTACCTAAGACTTTAAATGGCTCTTGAGTTCTCTTCTTAAGAGACACCTCACTTTTACAAAAGGTAACTCACAAGTTTAGAATCATTTTATTGAATACGACATATCTCCATGATACTAAATCATCGCATCAATTTTTCCATCATGAGAAAATCATCAATTCAAAGACATAAATGACATGGTCATTTTCATGTCTCTTAGCGTATACGGCTTCAATAAACTCATTGATTCAATATCATTGGCTAAAGAACAATTAGTTTGGTCAAATGATGGGTCGTTTAGGAGCATTGAGCTTTTCATATTGCTCTATTCAGATTTTAATATCTAAATCTCCAAATAACCATTTAGGTCCATTAGATGTGCTTCCAATTTTCACAAAACCTTGATATCAAGTACCATCACCCTTGAACTTATTGTCACATCTAGAGAACACCCACCAAGTACACAAATATACTTACTAATTGTTCGAATCTACTAGTACTCTAGTGATTTTCCCTCATGTGGTAGATCAATCTCTCTATTGATTGTCGCTTTCCACAAACATAATTTCTTGGAATCTCGTTTCCTTTGTCGGGTTATCCTTAATTCTTACCAATTCCATCTATAGACTTATAAGTCCATTTATGATAAATCAGGATCCCTATCAGAAATTTCCACAAAATACACTTCCTATCAAGATGTATTTCTAATTTCTGTATATTATTTCTTGTGAATCTCAAGAAATTGATAGCACTTCAACATTGTGCATATCCAGTAAAGATACCGTGTAAGTATTCCTTTTACTACCTTCGCAATACGCCAACCCCCGCATTCAAAAGAACTTGTAGGATGGCTCTATGAAAAGTTTTATTTTCCTCCTTCTTAGGGTATCTTATTTAAAAAATCGTCAGCCAACGTAAGCCCCCCCACACCGCTTTGATCATTTGAAGCGATTTTATTCAACCACCATATGACCTTGAGAATGTTTCTCCATTGTGACATTCACCAAAGGATTCTATGCATTCACTGTCATAGCCATATATAACCACATATGGATCCTATGCATCACGTAAATGATTTCGTTAATTTACAAACCACACTTACTAAAAATTTCATGTGCTCAATAACAAATCAAACTCTATGTTCTTACCCATAAAATTTGCTTTAGGGGTAGATCCTTTCAACAATCAAAACACCTTCATGTAATGATCTTTTATCGCGGAAGTCACTCTTATTCCTTCAACTCTCTTGGAATTAAAGATAATTAAACTTCCCAGTCTCAATTAATCGTTCATCCTCGTGTGATATCAACCACAAAAAATGTAGTATCAAATAATTGAGGATTTGATTAACTCTCATTAGGGGCAATGTGAGTTAACTAACTCCACACAATTTCATGCCCATTTTAAACTCAAGTTTCATTACAATTGCACTTGACTTTTAGACTACTCAAATCAAACTTGAGTACCTTTGTGCCTGAAACACATTCGAGTCGGTTTCTCAACTCAAGTTCGAGTGCACTGCTCGACTCAATTTTGAGTTTACCCTCTTCATTTGAGTTAAAGTCCTCCTGACTCAAATTTGAATTTTCTCGACCAAAGTTTGAGTTCCTTGCATTCTCGACTTAATCAACTCAATTTAAGTCTCTCGTAATGACTTTTCTTCTCAAATACTTATCAAAATTCATATGGTCGTTGAATTTTTAGGTTTTTGTCTACCCCCACATTGGGCTGGTTTTATTAAACATCCCCACACGTGTTAAGTTTCTCAAAACCTCGTGTCTTGGAATTCCTAGACCAAATGAATTAGGATTCCTCATCTCATAAATATAAGGTTTTTCAACAAAAAATCTAGAGATTTGACAAAGTGTCTTGGGATTCCTAATCTCACGATTCTTAGATTTTCAACCGTAAATCAAGATATTTGACCAAAAGTCTTGGGATTCCCAATCTCGCAATTCTTAAGTTTCTTAACCAAATTCTTGAGATTTTCCCAAAATTTTAGCATAGTCATGATAACTCATGCTTTAGGGTTTATACCATAGTTCACAAGAACCAATATCCCAGACATAGTTATGAACTAATGTCTTCATGTTCATATTTTTCAGATCATATAAAATAACCAAAATATGTCGAACGTCGAGCCCATATGCTCTATTCATGCAACCCAAAATTGCCACTCGTGAGCCGTATACTCGTAGGCAATCAATCAAGATAGCCATTAATTATCGGGAATATCCTTGTCAAACCTTTCAATTCATGAAAATGGTAGTTTCCTAAACAATGAATATATTCATAGCATATATAAGCATTACACAATTTTAGATACAACATAAATCTAATTTTTTTGGTATATGCAGCTAAACCAAACCCCTCAATCAAAGGGAATACATTATGGATCAAATAACCCAATGTCACATACTTCATTCATGCACGGATATATTACACTGTCGCCGAGAGATTTCATATTTATGTGCAATTGCAGTTAGTCGTTTTATCGCATGAGATTCTCAGACCAAACATATAAAGTCATGAATCACTAGCAGCACATTCTCACAAATTGGTTTAAATTTTTTAACCAACACGGGCAGCCCACATACCCAAATTATTGTACCATGCAAAATAGGTATTTATTCATTTGATCAAGTATTTAAACAAACATTCTAGGGCTTAGGAAATTAAACACGCCTCAATAATTTTCAAACATATGCACTGCATAACTAAAAGGAATAATAATGCTTAATTCAATATTCCACTTATGACAATTTTTTAAATTTTTTTAATCCAATCTTTCATCCAAACAATCAAATATAATTATTTACCAAATCAATATTTAATCTCATAAGCATGAATATCACAGAATTAGCATATTTCCATATTCACGTTATGCCATGTAATTTAATTTGCATACGTACCATATACATCTCAGTTTGCGAAATTGTGTTTACATTTCTGACCAAAAGTCAATTCCTTCAACTCTTTTATGTCACCAAACAATAAATCTCGCCGTATCTCCATACCAAGTTTCTCTTCCATATATAGAGATCTACAATTGTGTATACTCGAATTCACCAATGTGTACATACACAATTATTCATCGTTTAATATATATATGTACACATCTAATATCATAGTATAATATTTTAAATCACTATACATAACAATTGCTCGAGATGGTTCTATTGTAAACAACCAAAACCCAATCAATTTTCAAAGTCATAACAATTTTCAAAATAACTTTTCCGCACACTAATTAAAGTGTAAAGCATGGATGTAATATCGTGGCATACCAAAATTAAGCATGCAAAAGATAACAAATTAATCATGCAATAGTAATATAGTATGCTATTTTCAAAAGAATACCAAAATTAAGCATGCAAAGGATAACAAATTTAGCATGCTATATTGTATGCTAATTATTCGAAAATCATACATAAATTACGCATGCAATTAGTTGGTGTACGGCATGCAATATTCTTTAAGAATTGACTATGGTATGCAAATATTCTGCAAGTTCTTTACACATGCATAACTAGTTAATCGAAATTTCACTACAATCATACATGGTATGCATTAATTCGAGCAGGCATGCAGTTTCACAATTGGCATACAATTTTTGCATAAATCCTTCACCGATTTCCAACTTCGGTAACGATAAAATCAGTATATTTGGCCTAACAAATTTAGCTTCTTTGCAACAAAGTTGACCAAATTGTTTGAGCATGCAATTTAACAAAAATTAAAGCATGCAGTAATTCAAAAATCAATATAACTCAACAAAAATCATTCGTTTCAACACTGTTGGACATATATTGATCATATGATGTGAAAATTAAATAATGAAAATTGAACGAGCAATTTACATACTCCCTCCGGCTCAGTTCAAATTGCACAGAATATTTTTTACGCTCATCGAGAAACTTGTCTAATCGTTAATATGTTTAACTACATATAATAACGGTAAACAAAAAGTTACTTTTTAAAAACTACTTGTTATGACGAATTCAATAATATCACATACGATATTATTATTGTTTATATATTTACTCAAATATGAGGTCAAAGTTTGATAGAGAATAGTGTCAAATAGTAAGTGTGCAATTTGAGCTGGAACAGAGGGAGTATGTAAGAATAATAAACTTTTATTAATTATTCAGACATACATTCAGAAAGCTTAAATTGCGAATAATTAAAGCATACATGCGATATATTAACAATAAATAAGTCACCTTTCAAGCAAAACAAAGTGATGGAGTCACGAGTACACTCGCTGCCCTTGAAATGAATGAATCCCGTCGTAGACATCGTTCCCTAGGATCAAACCATCGAACTCGAAGGTAACAATTAACACGTAAGGGTTGCCTCGGATTCACGCAAGGCCTGAAGGACTATCACTGACAGAGCAATGGACGGAAACTTCAAGAAAGGCAGAAAGAAGACTCAAGTTTAGAAAATGGAGATACTTGAGAAATGATGCAAGTTTCATAACTGACTTAGAGACTCTATTTATACTACTCTAAGAGACACTGATTATGGAAACGTGATATTCTGATTTTCTTTAATTAGAGAAAAATATTCTCCAATCACCAACTCATCAAATATGAGAATACTCCAAGAATATTTAAATTAAATCTGCTGGAAATGGAAGAAATATTCATGCAATATTCTTCAGTGAATTAAACATGGTAAACCACATATCCATTTTAGAAAAGATATCGCACAAAATATGGAATCTTTTCGTCCTTATCTCTTAAGAATTACACAAGCGATTCCATATATATTACGCGGCTGAGCCTTCTAGAGACTTCAACGCGGTCCATATGCGTTTTAGACAATCCAGAAAAAAATTAATCTAGGCCAATTTTTGCCTATTTTCCTCTTTCAAGTGTGACATTTCGAGCATCCATATCCCATTCACCCTTAATCCGTTTGAGAGTTTAAATAGTTGATTTTATAGTACCCGTGGAGGAGAACCCAAAAATGACATCAACCGACCCTAAATCCGTTTGGGTCCTACTCAAAATGATGCCCAAAAGTTGACGAAAATCAACCATTTAACCATCATTTTCCAAGAATGATACATCAGAAAATTGTAATGTGGAACCATTTTTCGTTACTATTCCTGAAATAGATGCATTATTTGGTGAACGTTTGAATTTTCTTAAGAATGTATTGTAATATTACGTTAGACCGTCTGAAACTTCCTTCCTTAATTAAAAATGGTATATTCCAGATAAATTAATTTGTCGTTTCATGCTGGGGAATACTGAAATATTTCTAATACTTGGTGTATTTTTGAGTATAGTACTTCTTCTTTACACATCATTAGCGTAAATGAAACATTCATTATATGACAAATTTGGTTAGAGTAACAAAAATCGGTCAAATCGGAGCTATGAATGGCGCCTGGTTAAATTGACCAATGTTGACTTTTAAAGTCAATCCGTACACCCGTTATGGGTGGAAACACATGGTCCTGATCGTCTTTAATTGAATTGCATTTTATTCCCGCCAATTTTATATTTTAACGCTTCCAAGATTTTGAAAGGATTAAAGTGCAAAAAGTATAAAGTTTACTCGTACATCGAAATGGAAATCTGCTTGAACTAGATGGTACTCCAAACATCCCATCCCCTATGTAATAAAAAGTTACATGACTGAGGAAGTGGTCGGGTTCAAAGTAATGTCGTAAGATATTCAAATTACACATTCTAACTTCAAAGAAACCATTACAAGTTACTTTATAACATATACTAGCACTTTGTGATTTTTTACCACTAGAACACAAATATTTTCCAATTTGAATAAAAGTCTATATTATTGAAATTTGTTATTTTCAGAGTCATGGAAATTACCGTAAACGCATCGCACATTTTGAGGACCTAACTGCAATAAACATAGATAGACCGTTTCTACCCTCCATGTTCATACATTCAACTTATAGAGTATGGTGTATTATAAGGTCCCATTCGAGTGCGTGGGATTAGTCGTCGACGGGGTGAATGGAAATGTTTGGGGTCATAGTGTAATTTTACCATAATATGAAAAACATCTTATTTTAATTTTTGGGCCCCGCATATTGCTAGAATAAGGTTCAAATACTTAATTACCTGGTTAATTAAATTATTGAATCATCAATTTTTCTGTTTAGAGGTCCAAAAAAACTACGAGGGAGGTGACTCAATGAATCAAAAAATTTAATAAAGGCAATATTATGTTACCTACACTGGTATAATACTTAAGAAATACCGTGTAAGGACTCAAATTACTGGCAGGACATGAAAATAATTTACATTTTCATTTTTCAAAAGGTGAAAAATTAATTGCAACGGTATAGTATACATTGGCACCGGTGTTCATACCGGTGCTGGTTACTTAGCCAAAAAAAAATTCACACTAGCTCTTGGGTTAGGGATCATTTAATAAAAAAATTATTTAAAGCAGTATTAGGCAGCTGTTTCGATTTGAAATTTACACCGGTATAGATTTCATAAGCACTGGTAATGCTACCGGTGCTAGGTACTTAGCTAAAAAACTCACACTCTGCTCTTGGGTTCCAATAATTTATTAAAAAACATAATTAAAGCATCCTTAAGAAGCTACGTTGAATCATCATACGCACCGGTGTTTTTACTTAAGGCACCAGTGTTTTTACTTAAGGCACCGGTCATTTTGCCGGTGCTATTAGCCAAAATTTTAGTCACATAACATAAATTAGAAATACACAAGCACTAGTATCATTTGTTTTTACTAGTGTAAGATAGCGCCATATAAAAAAATTGAACCCCAAACAGTTCAAACCCATGATCGTCGCTACCCCTCCTCTTCTCCTTTCATCTTCTACGAAAATTATTCTCCAAATATCCCCAAAATTAACTTCCAAAACTCCTCATAAATTTCCATAATTTCTCATAATTCCATCAAATCTCACACATCCTTGCTATAAGAGGTCCAAGAAACCCTATTTTCTACTACAACCTTCATTGCTTGAAACCCTTTCAAGGTCGGGGTAAATCGAGGAATTCTACTCCTTAAGCACGCCTGTTTCGGTTTATCCTTCAAGGTTATTCATGTAGGTGTCCTTTCCATCATTTTTACATCTTCATTTATGCTTAGGAATCACTACAAATGTTATGCACACATCATGTTCGATAAAATGCCTTAAAGATAATAGCCTTCTTTTGAGGCCGACTTGACATAAATTAGAAGACTAAATTATTTTTTTGGTCCCCAACATAGCATCTTTTACCATCTTTTGGTCTCCGAGATCAAAACCATATTTTTTAGTACCCCACAAATTCAAAGTGAAATTTTCGGTCCCTTAAACAAGATTCTGGGTGATTTTTGGGGACTAAAAGATGGTATAAGATGCTATGTTAGGGACCAAAAAATAATATAGTCTACCTGAAAATCACTCGGAATCTGGTTTTGGGGATAGAAGATTTCACTTTGAATTTGTGGGGTACTAAAAAATGTAGTTTTGCTCCCGGGGACCAAATGATGATAAAATACGCTATGTTGGTGACCAAAAAAACAATTTTGTCAAATTAGAATCCTTAATCCAATTCTGTTTTAGTGTGTTGTTGTCCTTCATTTGTGATATATAACTTTGTTTGAAGTTTATTTAGGGATGGTTCATGTGCTCTATGTTGGTGTTTGTGATATATATCTATGTTGGTGTTTTTGTTGTTTGTCTTGTTTCTATGGCATACTTTGTGTTGTATCAACAACCTAGTTTTTGATGGATATATGGGTGTGTGAGTGTACTTTTAATGGACTAGTTTTTGTTATTCGTGTTGTATCAATGACGTAGTTTGTGTTGTATCAATGACGTAGTTTGTGATGGAAAGGGTCGTGTGAGTCTACTTGTAATGGCATCATTTTTGTTGTTCATGGTGTATTAATGGTGTAGTTTGTGGTGTATAAATGGCATAGTTTTTTTTAATGGAAATATGGATGGTTCTATGATAAATTGGGTTTCTCTACTCCATTGTTGTAGATGTCGCCTAAATGAAGAAAGTTAACCACCAAGAGGAAGGGTACAGGACCAAAAAAAAGGTGAATGTTGACGCCAATGACGTAAATGTGGCTGATTCAGAACCGCCACAGAAAAAGATTCCATTGTAAATAGAGTTTGAGGAAAAAGGAGCGCCCAAAGATCAATCAGGGAGGGGAGACAAGGAAGGACCCGTCAAAGAGGAAACTGAGAATGAGAGGGATGTGGAGCTAAACGATGCGACGGAAGGTGGGTCGGCGTCCAACCCTGATTTACCAAAGGAGAGGAAAAGAACACCCGTAAGGGGAGGAAATTAAAAAAATGGGACAATGAATTGACCAGGGTTGGGGGCCAATCGAGTGAGGTATTCCATAAGTTAGAGATTAATACCTGGTGGAGGCAATGTGGAACTGCTACGCGTTAGTTTGTCATGCTAGCAAAGAAGAGCAATCCTGTCTCTGTGGCGTTTTATTTTCAAGATAAAGACATGTTTTTCACGAAGAACTGGACTGCGTCGGCTGCGTACTATAATTATGCATTATGGCGATGCGTCAAATTTGGATCCTGGGAACACTGATGCAATGTTCCGCACGATGTGAGGGAAGAGTCTTGGAATGATATATTGGTGAACTCTTCAGAACTTTGCGTACTTGTCATATTTATTTCTTCAATAACCAACACACATTTATTGTGTTTCTATTAACATGTTTCATTGCACACTAGCTTTAGAGGAACTCCCCTAGTTTATTTTCTCTAGCATTTCTCTCGCTCTCTAACTACTGTAGCAAAGCCACCTAAAACCACCGATAACGGTCAAATTACTACCACAGAAACACCAACACCAGTAACACTAACAGTACCAAACCTCCACTTTCTGATCAAAACAACCCTATAGTTCCATGGCGGCTCCGCCTCTTGGCGAGAGCCCGCCTTCGTATGCTTCTATGGTCGGGAAAAAAACTATCTTAACCTAGAAATCCCAATTCCAACTACAGTCGGTGATAGAATACAAGGGATAAATCATCGTCCTCTTTAATGACGACGAAATTGAAAAGCTATCGGAACCCTTCAAGAAGCATCTCATCGGAAAATTTACAAAAGGAAGGCCGACCCTTGATTTTATTCGCAATCAGTTCAAGAAGATTGGGTTCAAATCGGACCCGACCATCACTGCTCTGGACCATCGCCATAT
>JAULKM010139897.1:0-18405 GCA_032355605.1 Rubia tinctorum
AGTAGTTATAAATTTTATAACCCGGTTCATACAACCCGAAAATTTTATCTTCATTTCTTCTAATTTACACTTTAAACATTGGTCTTTCCATGACATATGGAAATACCGTCTTTCAAGAGATTGACTCTTTTATATTAGTATGTTTATATTTATAATAAAATATATTTTTAAAGTTATTGTGATACGAATATCAAAATAACATTCAGTGTTTGAATTAAATTTATAATTTCAATTATGGATACGTAGAAGGAGTACATCGTGTGCATAAAAAACATCCCAAAAAAATATTTGACTATGATTTTCAGGAAAGCCTAGAAGACTTTGCCAAGAATACACAAGACTCTTTTTCCCACGGGATTTTTTAATTGGATTGTGTATACATATGAAAATGCATGTTTTTTTAATGAGATTGTTTTTTAATGAGATGATCAAATGCAGAAAGAAGCCCAGAAGAAAGAAGTCGGGATTTATAAATTTATTAATTATAAATCCTAAAATTGGCCAATTAGGCCTTGTAATAGGTAGATTTTGGATTGAATATTATTAGTTAGTTAGTTGGTTAGTTAATTTATTATTTTCGGCCATGATATTAAAATGGTAGCCAAGAATTTGTTAGAATTAGATTAGGACATTTAGTTGTGGTTATTTTAGGACAAAAAAGACAAATCATGCTTGAATTACGTTTCTACAGAATCCTGTATTCTTTGTGATTGCCGATTTCTCCCTATAAAACGAGGGGATGGCCGAAATTTACACAACCATTTTATCAATCAAATATTCAGAATTTTGAGTTATACTCATTGTTTCCATTGTTTCTTAATCTTAATCATGCATGTTAATTAAGTTTCAATATCATTTGTGAGTTATCCAGCGGGCTAATTAGTGATCAAAGAAAACTTGTGATCTAAACCTGCGGGCTATTTAGAGAGCAAGTCGGAATTGAGTGTACCCTGCGCGCTAGACGTTTGAATTTTGTGCGAAACAAGTAGATTGGGTGATATTCCTACTTGGGTCAAAGATCTGATATTCTGTAATCCAGAGTATTCGCAAGGAGATTCATATCAGTTGGTATCAAAGCAAAACAAAAGATCATTGGCCGAAAAACATCAGGGGTTTTGAGTTTCCACATTTATTTATTTTCAAAATTTTATTCATAAAATTATAAACTCTTTTGTGTCATATTTTAACTATTTGTGTTGATCTTTCTTAGAAGGAAGGTTGAATCTTGAGTCGAAGGACGTCGTAGAGTCCGAGAGTTAGAATACTTCGGTATTATTATCCGCCTTCACATTCATCAATCTAGTCAGTAGGACGTCAAAAGGTCTGAGCGTTAACAAGTATTATTCGCCTTCACCTCCTCGGTCAGTTTCGTAATTTTAGGTAGCTTATACAGTTTACGTGCTTGCGATATTTTTCGTCCACTCTTCTGAAGAATTATTGCATGCTCGTAATTCTATTTGTTTTCTTTATCATTCTTTGATTCCGTAATCTTGAATTGTTCTTTGATTCTTGATTACACCTTATTCAAAAAAATAGAGTCATTTGTGTCTTTCCAGATATAGTGTCTTATTCTTTATCCTTACGATCTTGAATACCTCAAAGTTCATTTGAATCGAGAAGAAGTTGTCGCAGTTTCTTATTCCAAGTTTTATATAGGCTTTAATTATTCCAAAAACTTTTCAAAATTAAAAAACAAGGGTAGAAGATTTTGGGTTTTCATAATCGGAAATTTAGGATTTGGGAAATCGGAAATTTGAGGTTTTTTTGCAATTTTCAGAAAGTTTGAGGGCTGTTTTGCAATTTTCAAAAATATTTTTGGGTTGCACTGCTGAAAATTTTGGAAAATAAGAATCTTATTTTGTGTGATTTATTTGTGGAAAGATTCGGATTTATAGAAGAGAAAAAAAAAAGAAACCCGACTTGAAAAAGGAAAAGCAAAACAAAATCCTAGTCGGAATTTGAAAAGTGAGTTTCTAAAAATAAAGGGTGTGGGTTGGAGCAGAAAATCACACCTTGGACAGCAATAATTCAGGTATTTTTCGAATTCAAGAAGAATTTGGGGTTAAAATCCTAATCATATTTGGTTTCGAAAAAGTTTCTTTAATTTTCGAATTTTTTTAAGCCTATATAAAACATTCTTGTTTTGATCATAACTTCTTCATTACAGCTCCGATTTGCTCCATTAAAATTGAGGTTTGTTCCTTATTCTTTGTAGAATTTGTAATTATAGATCATAGAGCCCAATTTTGAGTTTATATATTTTTAAATTTTGAAATAATTTCTGCAGTACTTTACTCCTATATTGCTTTGAATTTGCGGTACATTGATCGATAGCCCTCGCATTAACCTTTTCCTGTGAGTTGTGAGTGTTATACACTTAGTGAGTGACCTTACTAAAAAAAGGGAAAGGGTAAGGGGGAACGTTTATTACTAATCAGTTGTTTCTTCTTAGTAGGGATGGCGGATGATCCGTTCGTCTCGCCTTTTGTTGGCAGTCCCAACAATCGACCTATAGTGAATGTAATGAATTCTATAATAAGAGATCTTCAGAGATTTTCTAGGAAGGTAGATGAGTTGGCAAACCCTACACCACCTCGTTCTGCAAGACAAGTTGAGTCTGCTTGTGACAAGTATGATATTCCTAGATTTGATGGTCGATACAATCCTGAGAAATACTTGGATTTGGAGAGCCAGATTGAGAACATGATCTTTACAACTACCGTGAGAAAGAAAAGATAAAAGTCGCACGGTATTCTTTCACTCATTATGCCACAGAATGGTGGGAAAATTTGAAAGAATCAAGTCGGCTTGCTGGTAAAAGACCTATCTCCACTTGGGAGAGATTGAAGACCAAGCTTCGATTATAGCATGTTCCACGAACATATTTGATAGAGCAATATTCGTATCTTAGCAATATGAAGTAAGGTAACTGCATTGTAGATGAATACTGGCAAGATATTGAATTAGCTATGAGAAGAGTTGGCATGAGAGAAGATGATGCCTATGTGAAGAATTGGTTTATTGAAGGTTTAAGAAAAAATCTACAAGTTCTGGTTAAAATCCAATATCATGTGTCCATGCGAGATTTATTGGTCAAAACCAAGTTGGTTGAGTTGACATTAAGGCCTAGATGAAGCTCTAATTTTGGCTATAACAGTCAAAGGTAAGTCTCTGATTTCAGTAATCCTAATTAGACCATGGGTGGTAGAAATTCAAACATGGGTGACCAAGGAAACCCTAATTCGACCAAAACCTACTCCAATTCACTATTTGAACCCAATGATCGAAGAATGACTTCATCCAATCAACCATCTAGTCGAATTCTAGGTAAGGCAGTTTCTACTTCGTCAAATACAGTTTCTTCTAATACTCCTACATGTTTTCATTACAATGAACAAAGACATGTTCGCAATAACTGTCCCCATGCACAAATTATGACAACGATTGAGGAGGAGGAAGATGATGATATGCCTGCACGGTATGACAGCGAGAAAGAACAGATCGATGAAGAAGTCATCATTGATTATAGAGAAGTTGACGAAATTACTACCCCACAAGGAGCAAGTGATTTCGCCTAAAAGATTGTCAATTTTGACAAAAAAACATTAAATGTTGACATACTCAAGTCCCATGTCTACATAAAGGCAGGTAAGACAGGTAAGTTGCAGAATGATTCTGAAAAGTCGTATAAATTCTTATCTTCATATCTTAGTCATTTATCTTCTATTTATATGACGAGTCATGAACAATCTATTGACTCTGGTAAATCATTTTATGCTTCAATAAGAGATGTGAATCATACTTTGACTAATCATTCTTTTGTTCTTATACTGTTCTTGAAAGAAAAATATTATGCCAAAGAAAATATTCCTGTAAATATGCTTTCACGGTTTGTTAAGTTGTTACAGGAATTAAACGATGTTTTTCTAGGTTATATGATTCCCGTTTCGAGGATGGAACTTTTCGACCCTGGAGGGAATAATACGAATATCAAAATAGCATTTAGTGTTTGGAGTAAATTTATAATTTCAATCATGGATACGTGGAAGGAATACATATTGTGCATCAAAACATCCCCAAGAAACATGTAACTATGATTTTCAGGAAGGCCTAAAAGACTTTGCCAAGAATACACAATACTCTTTTTCCCACGGATTTTTTTTAATGAGATTGTGTATATATATGAAAATGCATGTTTAAGATGGTCAAATACATAAAGAAGCCCAGAAGAAAGAAGCCAGGATTTATAAATTTATAATTTATAAATTTATAAATCCTAACATTTTGCCACATGGGCCTTGAAATAGGTAGATTTTGGGTTGAATATTATTAGTTAGTTAGTTGGTTAGTTAATTAATTATTTTCGGCCATGATATTAAAATGGTAGTCGAGAATTTGTTAAAATTAGATTAGGACATTTAGTTGTGGTTATTTTAGGACAAAAAAGACAAATCTTGTTTGAACTACGTTTCTGCAGAATCCTGTATTCTTTGTGATTGCCGATTTCTCCCTATAAAAGGAGGGGAGGGGGATGGCCGAGATTTACACAACCATTTTATCAATTAAATATTCAGAATTTTGAGTTATACTCATTGTCTTCATTGTTGCTTAATCTTGCGGATTAATTAAGTTTCAATATCCTTTGTGAGCCAATCTTGCGGGCTAGTTAGTGATCAAAGAAACCTTGTGATCTAAACATGCGGGCTCTTTAGAGAGCAAGCCGGAATTGAGTGTACCCCGTGTGCTAGACGCTTGAATTTCGTGCAAAACAAGTAGGTTGGGCGAGATTCCTACTTGGGTCAAAGATCCGATATTCCGCAATCCAGAGTTTTCGCAAGGAGATTCATATCATATTGAATGGAGTCTAATGTCTCTAACAAAATATAAAAAGTATTTATGGATATTAAAAATATTAATATCTAAAATTACATAGTCTTGTTTTAGACCAGCTAACCGTTAGACTGAGTTATTTTGTAATTGATGTAACTAACTAGGTGATCTGATGTTTGTTTTTATTTATTACAATGAAAAACTGCTATAATGTTTCACAAAAGAGCTGCTACAATGTTCATAGGGTTGTGACCTATTACTTCATAAATTCTTTTTTTCCCCATTTGAATACATGCCCGAGAGTAATTTAGATTTGAGATTTTCTAACACTGTAGCAGCTATTTTTTTTAAAAAAAAGGAGCTTCTATAATGTCCCAAAGGTCACAACCTATTAATAACTAAATTCATTTTTTGGATTTATTCACATGCCCGAGAGTACTACTACATAAAATTTTGTTACGACATTATCCTACTCTCAAAAATACACAATTTTTGTTATTCTTGCATAAATACAAAAATTTAAAATAAAGATTTTTTGGGTAAAATATTGGAAAGCGCTAATACATGTTCTAGAGTAACTTAGAGTTGATTACTTTGAAGTAAGAAAGGAAAATTGAAAAGGATTACATATATGTTCTCCTGCCGCATTGTTAATAAATACTCCCTTACAAATTTGAAAATTACAATGAAGGTGTATAGGGTAGCATCACGTTCTAGCGGACTTCAATTTGGAGTTACGAGTAAAGTTTTTACCTTTTGCATTTAGCTCCCTCCAAGAACGTTGGAGTTGTCGAATCACAAAATTGGCATCACCAAAATGCAACTCAATAATATACAATTGTGATTGCAATATGGGCATGTATGGGTGAACGAAAGGGCCTCCAAAATCAACATTGATTACTTCTACACAGTTTTGGAATATTACACTATGGCCCGACTTTTTGTGTTACCCTATAATTCATTGCTTTAAAATACATGATTTTTGTTATTTGGCATAAATATAGAAATATTAAATAGATGGATTTTTTGGTGAAATGTTAGAAAGTACTAGTACATATTCCAAAGTAACTTATAGTTGATTATTTAGAAGTAAGAAAGGGAAATCGGAAAAGATTACAAATATGTTATTTTGCATGATTATTGATAAATACTATGTTATGGACTTGGAAAATACAATGGGGGCGTATAGGGTCGCATCACGTTCGAGCATATTTCTAGTTGGAGTTACGAGTAATATTTTTACTTCTTGCACTTAGGCCCCTCCTAGAAAGTTGAACTTGTCGCAACACGAAAATGCAATTCAATAAAATACGATTACAAATTTGCAATTTGGGCATGTATGGGTGAACGAAGGGGTCTCGAAAGTCAACATTGATTACTTCTACACAGTTTTGGAAAATTACACTGTGGCCCAAAATTATGTGGTAGTGATCGTTGATTAGTTTAAGTCAACATAGTTATACGTGTTTATATATACTAAGTCAAGTAAGGGTTGACCGTTAATTAGTTAAAGTCAAATTTGTTATTAGTGTTTATATATATTAAGGCCCTGTCCAGTTCAACTTATTTCAGCTCCAATAATGTCAACTCAACTTTTTTCCAGCTCTTCTCAACTCTTTTCAGCTCTTCTCAAATAATCTCAGCTCCAATCAACTCAACTCATCTCTTCTCAACTCTTCTCAACTCTTCTCAACTACTCTCAACTCTTCTCAGTTCCTCTCAACTCAGCTCTAATAATTTCAGATTGTTTCCTTTCAACTCCATTCAAATAATTTTAATTTAAAAAGCTCGTTAATTTATTTTGAATTTGAAACTTATAGTAAATGTTGTTCATATTTGAATATATAAATTATTATAGTTCATATTACTTGAAACTCGATAACGTTAGTATTCGAATTCTATGATTACGTAATAATATTTATATTATGTATTAAATTTTAAATAAACTATTTAATTCACATGCTATTATTTATATCATGATTTATTATTAATTAATACTTAATTAGTATATTAATATGTAATATAATTAAATAACTAAATTGATTATATGTAACATATTTACAATTAACATACTCCCTCCATTTCCCTATTTGTGGCACCATAGGTATATGTGCTTGGATTTAGGTGAAGAAAATAAGTGGATAAAATTGAATGTAGAAAGTAAAATGTAGAATGAGTGGATGAAATTGAAAGAATCTTGTCAAAAATGGAAAGTGTGTCATTTAAAAAAATATCCCAATAAGGTAAGTGTACCACAAATAGAAAAACAGAGAGAGTATTATTTTTAAATTATTTTTTAAAATATCAAGAAATTTTGAAATCTTAATTTAAAAATTATTTAATTAACTCTCACTTGGGTGTTTAAATTTTGCGTATGAACTTTACAAGAATTGAATACGGTAAAAAGTACAATGTAAATAATGAGAAAAAATATATTATTATCAATAGATAAATTATATATAAATTATTAATTAGTGTTATAAATTATGGAAATATACATCTTCTGCACAGTAGTACTAATATTGTATTTGTTTACATTTATACTACCAAAAATGATTGCGTAGAACATCTCTAATACTAGGAGGGTGTATGTTATAAGTTGAATTATTTTACACTTATGTATTTGGTATTGTTTGGTTCAAAAACTTTGTTCTCCAACACTAAATTTGTAGTTTCGCGTTTCTTATTTCCTATAAACATTTAATAAATAATTTTAATATATTTGCTACCCTAAATTTGTAGTTTCGCGTTCCTTATTTCCTACAAACATTTCATAAATAATTTTATTATATTTCGCATAATCGTCATACTCCCTCTGTCCCAGCCTATTTTGCATAAAATCTTTTTTTTGTCAAAGATGCTGAATTTTGACCACATATTTGAATAGGTATATATATGAACAATAATTTTATAGTATGAGATATAGTTAGATTTTTCGTAACACGTAGTTTCTAAATATAAATTTTTTTGTGTGCCAGTTATTGTCCATAACTACACATATTTACAGTCAAACATGTTTATTGGAGATCGTTACAAAATTATGTGCATAATAGGCTTAGACGGAGGGAGTATTATTAATAATTGTATACATTATATTTGTAAAATATATTTCAATTCATTTCAAACTCGATAACGTCAGGATTCGTATTCTATAATTACATCATATATTAAATTTGTAAATAAATTATTTAATCCACATGCACTATTATTCAATCATAATTAATTATTAATATGTAATATAATTTAACCGTTATGTTCTTTTAATTATTTTTGTTCAATTAGATTTCATTCAGTTCAGTTCAATTTGATTCAGTTTGTTTTAGTTTAATTCAGTTCTGTTCGACTAGACTAAGTCCACTTCAGTTTGCTTCAGTTTGGTTTAGCTAGTGTGATTCATTTCACTTCAGCTTTATTCAATTGGGTTCATTTGAATGTAGTTCAGTTCATTTTTATTCAATTTAGTTCAATTTGATGTTGTTCATTTTAGTTTAATTCGGTTTGGTTCAGTTGTTTCAGTTCAATTTAGTTTAATTCAGTCAATTTGATTTATTTCAGTTCATTTTGACTCAGTTAAGTTCAATTCAACACTTCTCAACTCTTCTCAATTAATCTCAGCTTCAATCAACTCAACTCAACTCTTCTCATCTCTTCTCATCTCTTCTCAACTCCAATAAATTAATCTCAGCTCAACTCTTACCCAATTCAGCTGAACTGGATAGGGCCTAAGTCAAGTAAGGGTTGATCGTTTATTAGTTGAAGTCAACTTATTTTTTAGTATTTATACATAAAAAGTCAAGTAAGAATTTATCGTTGATTAGTTGTAATCAACTTAGTTATTAGTGTTTATATACAAAAAGTCAAGTAAGGGTCAACCATTGATTGGTTTAAATCAATTTAATTATTATTGTTAATATATAGGAAGTCATGTAAAAATTGATCGTTGATTAGTTAAAGTCAACTTTGTTATTACTATTTGTAAATAGAAGGTCAAATAAGGTCAAACATGGTCATTCATATTTACATATACTAATTCAAATAAGGGTTGACCGTGATTAGTTAAAGTTAACTTAGTTATTAATGTTTATATATACAAAGTCAAGTAAGGTTGACAGTTGATTAGTTAAAGTGAAATATTTTTATTCTTATTTATGTATACTAAGTTAAGTGAGAAGCATCCGTTGATTAGTTAAAGTATCCTTAGTTATTAGCGTTTACATGTAAAAAAGCCAAATAAGGGTTAACCATTGATTAGTTAAAGTCAAACATTTTTATTTGTATTTATATATACTAAATCAATTAAAGGTTGAACGTTAATTAATTAATGTCAATCATTTTTATTCTTATTCATATATATATATATATATTATGTCAATAAAGGTTAATTATTAATTAATTTAAGCCAACTTAGTTATTAGTTAAAATCAACAAAATAAGTGAAAATTTATGAAATTCTAGAAAAAAAATTTAGATTAGAGCGGTTGCGCGCACCTACGTCCAACCAATGAAATTTTTGACGATTTTTTTAAAAAAATTTTGTGGGAAGATTAAAATTTTGAAATTTTTAGCACCATTTTTTTGAAAATCGGTGTTATTGGTTTTTTTTAAATAGCTTAAAGCGGCTGTGCCTAGCCCATGAAAATTTTGGCAATTGTTTTTTGAATTTCTTGGCAAAGTTTTTTTAAAAATTGGCGGGAATATTGAATTTAATTTTTTTAACATTGGTGTTTTGAAATTAACACCTCTTTTTGGAAAATCGGTGTTAAATATATATATTTTTAAAAAATTAGCTTAGAGCTGCTACGTCCAACCCATGAATATTTTTTAAAAAATAAAAACATTTGGTGAATATTTTTGAAATTTTTGGCAGGAAGATTGAATTTTTAAATTTTTTAACACCGTTTTGGCAGTGGTTTTTTTTAAAAAAATCGGTGTTAAATTAAGATTGACTTTTTTTTTTGAAATTAAACCTGTTTTTTTAAATCGGTGCTAAATTAACATTGGTTTTTTAAAAATTTACACCGGTTTAAAAAATTGGTGTTAATTTCAAAAAACCTGTGTTAATTTTATTGGGGAAGCGGTTTTCAATAGTCGGTGCCAAAAAATTGGTGCAAGAGTGGGGTCTCTGTGGTAGTTATCGTAATGCCTGACAAAAATTATAGACAATGCTAACTAAGCAATATTCAATAGATGCGAATAGAAATCACTACAAATTTATTCCTCACCGTTCTTATCATCAATATTTACGTAATGTGTGTTACTCTACCATGCTAGGATTCCCTAGAATCGCTGAGCGAGTGTGAATTAGATGCCTAGTCAAGTAATTTCTTGCGGAATTGATATCATCTTGTAAATAGAGATTGAATACTTTGGAAAATCCTATCAATATGAAAATACAAACAAATTATTGAAGGAAGAAAATACAAATTACATTAGACGAATTGGTCATCGTAAACAAGTTTATAATTACTTTATCAATTTCTAGGTAATCTAATCGCACTTGTTGAACGCACTCCGTCGAGTAAACATGATGTCATATCCACATTCCCACATTTTTGCTTTTTTCTTGTACTGAATTTTATTAACGAAAATAATGATAATCTTACAAGTGGATAAATAAAGTGTAATTAATATCATGTGGAAAAACTTGACTTTGATTTCGACTACGTTCAAACTCATGATGTCACTTTTTTGTGAGGGTCATTGATAGACGATCCCAAAATCTTAATAAACGCTTCAGATGGTTGAAAGTGGAGGGGATCCATCCAATACACTCGCTTCATTGTGAGGACAACTAAAATTAACTCAACATCATAACCATCACCTCTCAATGTATGATGCGATGAATAATTTTGATGTGGGAAACACGGAGACCCAGCCTAGGAGTATGCTTTGATCTTCTTGGAGCAGTTCAACAAGAATTCCAGTGATTTGCGTAAATCCCAACTTTGAAGTTCAGAAAGAGTTCCTCCGTTTAGGTTTTTGTGTGATTTATTTCCTTTATTTTTTTTACTTAAAACTTTGGTCTAGTTTTAGGGTTATTTTGGAAGACTATTTAAGTCTCCTTTTCCAGATTTGAAAACAGTTTGAGGATTGCTATTTGCAGTGCTCTTATTACTCCATGCAGTCCCAAAATTTAGGTAAAAAGACTAAAATGCCCATTTAAGTTTTTTTCAATAAAATGGAAGTCCAAATCTTACTTTTCATAACTTCAAATAAGACCCCAATAATTTTTATCTTCATTCTTTTAACCTCCACCCAATTTCCACACTAAAATCACAACAAAATTTCTTTCACAATTTGGAAATGTCAGATTTTTTTTAAAAAATGAAGGGAAAAAGTGGCCGAACACAGGATCTGTGTGTCCACTCTGAAGGCCGGACACAAAATTAGTGTGTCCGGCCCTCTTGGCGGACGAACCAATTTCGTTTCCGGGCCTCTTGGCGGACACAAAATTTTCGTGTTCGGGCCTCTTGGCAGACACACTAGTTTGTGTCCGAACTTCTTGGCAGACACACTAGTTTTGTGTCCAGGCCTCTTGGCGGATGCACTAGTTTTGTGTCTGAGCCTCTTGGCGGACGCACTATTTTCGTGTTCGAACCTCTTGGCGGACACATTACTTTTGTGTCCTGGCCACTATTTTCATGTCCGGGCCTCATAGCGGACACACTATTTTTGAGTTTTGGAATGCAATGGGTGAAACATTGAGGCAGCCTCAGTGATTTGCCCAACAATGTAATGAACTTGTTTAAATTTATGGACCGCTGATTTGAACTTCTTCAGGTATATGAATATTAGTTTCCTTATTCGTATCATCGATAAGATTATGCGCTCATTATAGTTATTAGAATCATATGAACTTCAATAAGTAGTTGAGTCATGCTTTATCTACAAACTGAAATAACAATACACAATACAACAATTAATTCAAACAAAGAACATAGCAATCCACAAATTGTCAAAATATTTAGTACTCCACAAATGTTTTCTAACAAATAACAGAACAGTACACAGACAAACTATTTGTTTTGCTCCCAGGGACCTATCTTTGTTTTTCCGATAATCATCTACTAAAGGCTTCCAGACTGTCTTCACAAGTCTCTCCATCACTCTCATATCAATCTCTTTAGATGGAATATCACCAAGGGCATCTTCAACGGAATCAGCAAGAGCATCCGCACACTGTCATTGACAACAAAAATTGAGTTTGAAGTTGTGTGAAACAAATTTTAAATGGTTACAAAATATTGCAAATGTTTGCGCATACCGCTCTTCTATCATTTCTGCTACAATGAAGGACGAAAATAAATTTACATTCGCAACATATAATACCAATTGGAACAATTATGCATTGCATGAGATAATTGGAGTGACTACAATGAATTTGAACTTCACGAAGTGACTGTATTAATATTAAATTAATAATTTAAAATTATAGGCTTCCAGGGTAAACAAATACTTGGTTAACAAAATTATTGAGCAGTTAAATAAATGGATGATCGAAACCTCTTCACTACATGGACTAGAATTATTTTTAGAAATTATTGCTCCTCTTCCCGTCCACTAATAATGTCACCTTTTGATCACAGTTTTTTCAAAAGCATATTTAACCACTGATAACTTAATTGCATATAATAACGAATATTATTTGAGGTGTCTTCACAACTATAAATTAAGGCTAATGTAACACTTTAAAAGTGTTGCTTTAGATGGAAAAAAATACTAAGCTGGACCTAATGCAACACTTGTACAAGTATTGTCTTAGCGTTAAGTCTAATTAATGCAACACTTTTCAAGAATTAGGTAACATTCACTACTACAAACTAAGCTTAATACAACACTTTCCTGAAGAAAAAACTAGTTCACTTCAGCCACCATTATTACAGACTTCAAAATGCTCATATGAACTTCCTGTAAGGCCTTCCTGGATCCTCGTCTTGCATGTGCTGTAATCAAAGGGATCCTTGTTAGCACTCAGCATATTGGAAGTCTATATGGCAGGTAACCATCAGCTTAAAAAAGAGCATAAGTGTACTTAATAGTCCAATAAGGGGCAATACAGAGTTCAGTGGTCAGATTAAGCTGCAGATAGAAGAATACTTCTCGTGAAGGCCACAAGGCCGACTTCAATCAAAACAAAATCCAAAAGACAGGTGACTTACTGAAGCCTAAAACACAGCCCGGAACAGTATTTCTAGTTACACCCAAAGGCTTTTACTGAACGGTGGACATCAGCTTCATACCATATCTTTGGCTGCATGCACATCATAAGTGGAATTGTATGGTTTAAGATGACTATTTCATGAAGCCTAAAGGTAGAGACATCTGGAGGCCAAATATTCAAATTCGCTCCAGCTAGCTCAATATGGATACATTAGAGAAGATGTTTAGGACTTGGTTATAAAATAGCATATTAAGACTGATCATGGAATCCTCATTCCCAACACATTGAGAACATGAGAAAAATACAGGGGTAGTTTTCATAGCTCCACCAGAAAACATGTTGAATAGTTTTGAAAAGCATACTAAACTCCATATATTGTTTCTTTCATCTGAAATCCAAACTAACAAACATCATAAGCCTTCAGACTATTTTACTTTGTGGCAGAAATAATTAGCAACACACAATAAAAGATGAGAACCAGTAGAGTAAAGGAGATCATTTTATAATTCAAGATATTAGCAAGTAACCAAATATAGATTTTGTGTATTCAATCCCACCACTTCGGGAGAGACATATTTAAGAAAATGGCTGAGGAATTCCGGAACAAAAGAGGATGAAAATAATTCTGACATCTGGGAGGATTATAAACTAGACAAATGCAGTTCCGCTCTTCTTTTCTAAACAAGGCAATCTTACATACTGTACTGTTCAAACCTCTACGATGTAGGGAACATGACTCATAACGCAAGCAAATCCATTTGGCTACCTCCTGATTCTAAGAAGGATATGGTTATAAACCATACTCAACAAAACCACGAAATTTTTTCAACTTAACACAGCTGCAAAATACATACACCTTGTTCACTGAACCCCAGAAGCTCCCTTTCTTCCAAATCACAGCCTATATTTCTTCCCTGCACGCTCAAATTCTTCTCCGGGATAACAAGCAACTTCCTGAAGTCTCACATTCACCACTAAGTTCCCTTCTTGAAACCTTAATTAACTTCCACGTCCCTACAAAAACACTCGAATATCGCCAACAATATTTTTCCATTTACATGCATACACAAACAAAATAGGATACAATTTCTTACCATCTAAAAAATGAAATTTCTTCCGAGGAGACAAAATAACTAGGGAAACCAAATATAAATGGTGAGGTAAAGTATCAATAACTCGGGATACTTGTATAAATGGTGAGCCAAATATAAATAACTCGACAAAATAACTCGGGAAACCTGTATTTATCAGCAAGGAAGCAACTCGGTGGCGACGACTGGGTGTTTTTTGAAACCGCGTAATCCCTAAAGGAGAGGTCCCAATTCGAGCAGGACAGATAGGGGCGACATGAGTGGTCCAAATTTGGAGCGGAGAAATGGACAAAAACGAAGAACATGAGCAGATGGTTGAAGACTTTGGGCCGTAAAAATGGATGAAAATGGAGAAAATTGGGGGATTGGGGAAAGGAGAGGTTGGCGGCAACGCGGTTGCAACGGCGGATGAAAGGAGAGAAACGACGAAGGGTAGAAGAGGAGAAATGTTCATATCTGGAAGAGAGAAAAGGGGAGAAGAGGAAATCTTGCTGAATCCAAAATCATGGACCAGCTAATTAATTTAAAAAAACTTCATGGACCAAATAATAAAACAATAATGAGGGGGTAACTTAGAAATTTTGCATTTAAAATGGTGCTGCAAGGAGTAAAACTGGGGCTACAAAAACAGCTTTGATAATCTAAAACACTTTGTGTTTCTTAAACCCTAGAAGCTGGTATTCTTGTGTTTGAATCAACGGGCTTGGGAATGATCAAGTCTACCACATAATCAGTTAGTATCAGAGCCGAAGTTGACCTTGAATTATGCCGCTGGGAAGGAACCCTCAACGGCGACAGTGTGTGCAAGACGCTCTTGAGCGAGACGACAACCGCTATCTCGAGGAGCGAGTTGGACAAATATTTGATCAACGGATGAAGCAGATGATGGATCAGATGAACATCCTTTTGCGCGAGCACGGGAGGGAGCGCCATTCGCAGGGCTCTGTAGCAGAGTTGATGAAGGGCGAGAACGAGTACTCCTCTGAAGAGATTCCGCAAATCAGCCGCTGACCTCCATCTGCTATTTTAACCAGCGGCCACTTGGGGAAGACGATCGGTGATGGGAGTTCAGAATCAGCACCGATATCCCTAAATTTTATGGTGTCTTGCAGGTGCTTCATTCCTTCCATACAATTATTTATGGATCATGTATCTGCGCCTGCAGAACCTTAAGCATGGAATCCACATAGTAGACGAGTACACCACAGAGTTTTACCAACTCCTAGTGAGGAATGAAGTCCAGGAGACCGAAGAATAGTTGGTTGCTCTGTACACTGGTGGCCTAACATTTCAAATTCAAGAAACAATCAACATGTTTGATCCAGCCTCTGTATCTTCAGCCCATCAACGAGCCCTCTTGCTAGAGAAACAGTCATGGCGAAGCAATGCACCTCAATTCACCAACCTATTGGTGGTCCGCATCTCACCATGGTGGAAATCGTCGTACCTAAAGGAGGATCGATCCCTCCACAATAAGGCAGCAGGACCCTTCTTTTCAAGGGGCACAATGGGTGTTTGATGAGGGTTTTGGGAGAAAATTCTCTTTTTGTTGCTACAGTACAATGCAGCAGATGTGAAGGGGGAAGTCGCATTAAGAGAATACGACTTCAGTTTGAATTTTTTTAATATTAAAAATAGAGGGCACATTTACAAAATACACCCTCTTCAATCTTTTATTTATTTATTTCAGCGCCAGCAAGAAATTTTAGAAATTGGTGTTGAGGGCACATTTACCAAATGCGCCCTCTTCATTCTTTAATTCTGGGCCGATTGATTAAAAGTGAGGAAATAAGAAAAGGAAGCAAAGCCCATTTTTTGCCACTTCTTCACGAGGGTTCTCCTTCCCGCCGTCGTGTCGAACTTTTCCTCGCTCCCCACCGGTCGCCGGAGTAAGGTCGTCTCATCCCCGCCGTTCACCGCCGAAGTCCCACAGCGCCATTGATATCCTGGAGAAAAGGTGTGTTTCTTTAGATCTAGATTGTTTGGGTTGAACCTTCATGGCTGAATAATGTTTGCTGTCGGTTGTAGGCTCACTCCGCCAGTCAAGGGCCGGTTGTCCAGCTCATTTTTGTGTCACCTTGACCGTTCCTGGTTGTGCATGAAGCACACGCACCGCCGCTGCATCTCACATGCGGCTTCCTAATCTCATGCGCGGATGATGTACCCCACGCACCTCCATATTTCCTCCTCCTGAGATAAAAAATTAATCTGTTTGTTGAAGGTAATTGCTTAGTTCTGCCGGTGTATGAATTTTGGCAATGTTTGAAAATTTTGTAGTAGACATTTTGCCAATGTATGGTGTTTTTGGCATTTTTCCATTGCTTCTCGTTGTGCCTGTTACTTGTTTATGTGGGGAAATATTGGATTTTATTACGAGTGCTAACTGGCGGTGTAGAATGAGCGTCTAAGATTTGTTTGTTTCTCATGCACTTGAGAACTTGTTGTTGAGTAGTGGCATAGTGGTTTGGAAAACTGTGTGTTGAAAGATGTTGTATAAATATTTGTTGCACAATGTGTGCAATGCAGTTGAGCATTGCAATTTCAGATGTGTACGTTTAATGTTTATGAACTTTTTTGGATATTATTTTGAGTGCTTATGTGCGGTGTAAGGTGAGACTATAAGAATTGTGCGTTTGTCATATAGTTGACTTTTTCTACTTAGTATTGATACTCGTGAATTGGGGAACTGTGTGTTGAAAGATGTAGTGTGAATATTTGTTTTGGAATTCTTAAAATGCAGTTGTACGATGCATTTGACGGTGTTCTTATACAAAGGGGGTCATATTAAGTATGATTTAAATGTTGGTGTGTATTATGACCCTCCAATAACTGAGAAGAATGTGATACTGAAGCAAAGGTTAAGTCACTCGCAATTAATTCAATTAATTATGCAACGATTTGGGTTTGAAAGGGAGTGGTTTCAATTGAAAATCTATTATCGTTCTCCTGAGTTGGTTGGTTCATCTTTACATTATCGATGTTGTAATCTGGAAGATGACGAGTCCACAAAGAACTTCTTTGACAATTCTGAGAGATTGTCGTTGTCCTCCGCTGATATTTACATTGAAATGGAGAGAATGTCAAACTCTTGCCATCGTGTTGGTGATGCTGGCCCGGGCACGTTCATGTCGTTGTTGAGCAATGTTCATAACTACAATCGACCACTTGCCCCACCTTCCCAACCCCTGGTTATTTCCAAGGTGTAGTGGAATCTTCTTTCATTGGGGAGCTGAGTCAACCCGGAGGTTATGATCATCTCGACTGCACCCAGTCGTCCATAAGTGCTGGTGCTCATGGTGGGTGCTATGAAGAGTTCAACATCTTTGATGATGATTATGTTGGTGAAATTGGCGATCATGTAGTTGGATATGGTGTTGGTGGTGATGAATGTGTTGCAGGCCAGATTGATGTTGATGGTGAGGAAGGTGAGGGTAGGGAACTTGAATCAGAAAGTGAAGATGCTCAATATTTATTGTCTGATTCAAATCCAGGGGATGATGACGACCCACTGGTGTACAAGAACAATGTTCCGACTGCATTTCATCATATAGGGATGGAGAATCCTAATACTACAACATTTTTTAGGCATTACGGTGGACTTGATGAGGCTGGGTATGACCCTACTGATTGTGGCAGTATACTTCCCAACTATGTGCAGGCGACTGGTGAAGTTGACCTGGGTATGCGATTTCAGAGTAAGCCGGAATTGGTAGAAGCTATTTGTAGGTGGAGTTCAATGAAGAATAGGGAACACCGAGTTTTGGAGAGCAAGTCGCATACATGGTATGCGAAATGTAGGGAAACTGTGGAGGGAAGTGGCAATTGTCACTGGGTTGTCAGAGCTAGTAAGAAGTCTGCCCACGGGATGTGGGAGATCACCAAATGGGCAAGTAGTCATAATTGAATAGGTGTCGGACGATCAGATGGTAACACAAACTTGACCTCGCTGATGATCGCTCGATTCATTTTCCATCAGATTGAAGTCAACCCGTCCTTCACAGTCAAGGATGTACATGCGCATATGCAGAAGGAACCGCATGTGACCATTTCGTATAAGAAGGTGTGGTATAGTAGACAAAAGGCAATTGATTTGGTGTTCGGAACCTAGGAGCGATCCTTTGAAAGTTTGACGACATATATGGATGGGCTGGTCAGGGCTAATCCGACTACAGTTGTTGATTGGGCAGACGTTCCAGATAGAATACATGATCGCGGGTGTAGGAAGTTCAAGTTCATCTTCTGGGCATTCGGGCAAGCTATCAAAGCCTTTCGCCTTTGCAGACCAGTGATCAGTGTTGATGGAACGCATCTGAGAGGTGCGTA
>JAULKM010139905.1:0-18405 GCA_032355605.1 Rubia tinctorum
AAAATTTTCCTAACTGCAGGTCCAAAACTCCTAAATACAGGTTATAGGGATTAGAGTAAATTTTTCATTAAATTTACCTGCATTTAGGAATTTTTAACCTGTATTTGGATTTTCCCTACTTGTAAATACTCTATTTTAATTTTAGACTCATAATGAAATGGTCTCATATAAAATTTTGTCTTCTCCTTAGTAAAAAAGATGAGTCTGTCTCCTGCAAGACCATTTTACCATAAGACCATGAACTAGAGTAAAAATAGGGAAATGAAAAATTAAATTTGGGGTCAAATTACAATTACTTTTTTCTCGGTATCAGAATGAAAAATGCAAAAAAATGGAGGAAAATCATGCAAATAAACAAAATAAACACACAGAACGCATTTTCTTCTTCTTCTCGCATCTCCGCCGCCGCCTCACCATTTCCTCCATCTCCTTGATTTCTCCGCCATCTCCTCGCCTTCTCCGCCGTCTCCTCGCCTTATCTAGTGTTTGTTTTCTACTTTCATAGAGGTTTTAGAGATTCGCATAAACGAATAGAAAACCTCGAATCCCTAATTTACCGATGCGCTTTCGCCATGCTTTGGTTTCTCCGGCTTCAAATCGCGTCGATACTTCCGACTCTGAATCGCGGCCGGTGATAGTGAGGAAGCTCCGAAGCTCAGTCGACGAAGTTCCACGACCCCAATTCGTGTGTTTTCTACGGACTTTCGGCTTCAAATCGCGTTGCGTAGTCAGAGGCCAAGGATTCATCAATTGGTTTGCCGAGTTATCAATAAGTTGGATTAAAGAGTATTTCGTGTCGGCGTCTTCATCATCAGGAACAGGCGGTTACCGATGGCCAACTTTGGTGGGTCAAGTAGAGGGGAAGAATTGGGGGGGTTGAAGGGTGAAAATTTGGGTCAACAAACGGGTCAAAGATGTAAAATTTATCATCAAATTAAAAATAAATATCATCAAATTAAAAATGAATATCATCAAATAAAAACTCTAAATCATCAAATTTAATAATATACTAAAATAGATATCAAATTAAAATAGTCAAACATCAAAATAAAAATAACTAAAACATCAAATGAAAACATTAAAAACGCACGTCAAAATAGTCTAACATCAAGTAAAAATACTAAAAAATACACACAGAATTTTGAATAATTAAACATTAAATAAAAAAATCAAACATCAAAAACATCAATATTAAAATTTAAAAGATCAATTCACACTATTGAAACATCAAGAATACATCAAATAAAAATCTAATAGTAAAAAATAAGAAACATCAATATCAATTTTTAAAAATGACATGCTATAAATCTAACACATCAATCAAAAAGAAAATATAATTTAAAACTTCAAAATTAAGATTGCAAAATTTCTCAAACTATAGTTGAAAATATACATTCCACTGTTGTTACGTTTGAAAAAAACTATTTTGATAATTTATCCACTGATATTATTATTATTTTATATGATAATTTACAGATGTAAGATTATACGTATCACTTTATATATGTTACGGATGAACAAGACATAAAACATCTTACACTGATAACTCAAAATAGAAGGAATTCAATTAATCATCACTAGCACAACAAAAACATATAAATTAGCATATAAAACTATCAATTTTTAATTTGAATTTTTACGTCAGCATGTGAAAATGTCAATCGCAATAATTATCTAACCATTAAATATCATTCATTATAAAAAGGTTCAAATGCATAAACAAATCACTAACATAAAAATTGAAAAACTCAAATCAACTAAAAACATCAAATAACAATCAATCGCTTCAACACCAACAATCAAACATTATAACTGAAAAATCAATGTCAAACAATACATCTCAAACAATCAATTTCTGTTTTTCCCCGACTTGTTCCCCTTCGCCACTGGATTTTTCCCAGGCTTACCTTCTCTCGTTGGTTTTGAAGAGGACAACTCTCATACTCCATCAGCGCAAAGATCAAAGGTCGACTCCGGTTCTCTGCTAAAGGGAACACCTTCATGAGCACGATTCCTCAATTCATTTTTTTTATTATTATATCATCAATGGCATCGTAGAGTTTTGGCTTGGAAAATATTCCTATGAAATAAACATAAAACATCACACACAATAATAAAAATATCAATATCTGAAATTAAAACATCACAATAGAAACATAACATCACTAACAACTACATTGAGAAACATTACATACAATACTTAAAAAATCAATCTCAAAATTTAAAAACATAAAAAACACACACTAAAATTGCAAAACAACAAAATTAAACATCAGATGTATACTTAAACATGAAAACACCACAAGCATCAAACACTGAAATTAAAATATTACACCAACACACATAACAATACTTAGAGTGTAAACAAGAAAGATCAAAGATAGAACTAGAAACATCAACAATAATATCTAAAACATCACAATTGAAAAAAGAAAAGAAAATCTTATAGTTCCTACTTCCTTCTTGATTACAATATAAGTGGGAAGGTATTTTTAGACATCTAAGAAATGGAAACAACACAAAAATTAGCACAAATTGTAAAAAAAAAACACCATAAGATTTCACACACAATCAATTAACAAAACTGAAAATCAGTTGCACACATAAGCTTGAAACACCACAAGTATCAAACATTGAAATTAAAACATCAACCAAACACAGATAACAATACTTTAAACCTAAACATGAATTATCAAATAGAAAACCAGAAGCATCAACAACAATATTCACATCTGAAAATAAAATAAAATTTATAAATCCTCCTTCCTTCTTGATTGCAGCAACAATGGGTAAGTGTTCTTAGACATCTAAGAAACAGCAACAATAACAACAACACAATAGCACAAATTGTAACAAAATCCTAAGACATCACACACAATGAAAACTGAACATCAATTGCACATTTAGGCATGAAAACACAAGTATCAAACGTTGAAATTAAAATATCACACCAACACAAATAACAGTACTTAAAACGTGAACATGAAAAATCAAATAGAAAACCAGAAGCATCACTAACCGGATCTAAAATATCAAAACTAAAAAAATAATAAAACTTTCATACCCTCCTTCCATCTTGATTGCAGCAGAAGTGAGGCAAGTCTTCTTATACATCAAAGAAACAACAACACAAAAATTAGCACAAATCTGTAAGAACAATTCACCAAACATAAAAAATAGAGAAATTCCCAAATATTAATACAGTGAATAACATAAACCCTAAAACACACAATAAAACACAATTGAACTACATGATGAACGAAAAACACAAATAAGCACAATAATACACAGTATAACCTACACAAACCCTAGAAAATCACATGAACCAAAAAAATTAAACAAAATTGGAAAAACAACAAAATGTGCATAAAAGTTCAAAACAAAGAAATGACGTTCGAAGATAAATACAAAACGAAGATCGAATTGTGTTAGATTGCCGAAAACCGAGGCTAAACCCAGAAAAATCAATGGAAAATGAAAAGCAACTTCCCCGCGTTCCTTGCGAATCACCGCGCAAGAAATAAGGGAAAATGGAGAATAGATGCGGTAAAATTGAAGGATGGGAGCGGTTGTATGTAGCGGAAATTTGGAGCTCGAAGAGAAATGAGGAGAGCAATTGTAGAAGCCAGAAGGAAGAGGTGAGAGAAGAAAATGAAAGATTGATATCTATACCTGGAATTAAATGTAAATTAACAAAATTCACATCCTGCTCCTAGACTTTTAAAACTTCAATTTGAAATCCCGTGCTGAATTCTTTGGAATTTAATCCCTAGTCTTTCTACGAGACAATCTTATATAAGATTTTGTCTAAAAAAATGGGCAATGAAAAAAGAATGAAGAAATAAGTAGGGCGAACAAATTGGGAGGCGCATGAACTCCTCCATCGTTCCTTTTTAGCCCCTTATTTTTTAAACACTTTTGACCCCCCTCAACTAACAAAACTGCATAGTTGTGGCCCTTTCGTCCAGTCAAAATGTTAACTCTAAAGTCTTCTCTGTTAGTTAAGGGTAAAATAACTTTTTACTCTTTAATATTTATAAACCCCGCCCCTGCATTTTTTAAATTTACATATACTCCCTATAAATTTTAATTGCAAACCCATTTCCCCGTACATATTTTAAAAATTACAATCCATACCTCTGACTGTATTTTAAAATAGAAAAAAATGCTTTTATAACCATACCTACTTGACATAAGTGCCAATATAACTCTCAGATAATTTTTAGTGCAAAAATTACCCTAACTAGTTAATGTAAGTGTCAATATAACCCTCAGACCCTATTTCTAGCATTGACTTCCATTTTCCGCCATTGACTGTATGTAAAATGTCCAAAATACCCTTAGTGTTAAAATATGAATTTGAGTTGACAAATTTACCCTTATAGTTCGCCGGACCACAGCCGTAATAGGTAGGGTTATATCAACACATTTTAAAAACTTATAGGGTTGTACCAACACATTCTTAAAACTTGTAAGATTATATTTGTACATATTATAAAAGTTAAGTGTGTGGTACTCAGCTAGCCTTAGCGGACGACCACATCATTATATACACTATTATCACATTATAACAACATCTTATGCACCATAAAATTTGACATTCTAACACCATCATTCATATTAAACACCATTATTACATGTTGTAGCCTCATTTCAAAACTTATCAACATTAAAAACCCTAAGTCGAAAAACACAACAAAGTAACAAACACACACAACACCAAAAGTCATCCAACCATCAATCCAGACTAAACACAACAAAATAAACAAAATATCATCAAAACTCATATATTTTATATTATGTGCTGATATAACCCCTACACTTTTTGCGAATGTGTTGATATAACCCTATAGAGCTATAGGAATGTGCTGATAAAACCCTATCAATTTTTATAATGTGCTTACATAACCCTACATGTTACGGCAGCGGTGCAACAGCGGTCCGGTGGTGGTCCAGCAAAAATATTGGGTATTAATGACTCTAAAGGTAATAAAGTCATTTTCTATTTTTTTAGCTTTTTTTTTCAGAATGGCAAACCTGTATTTTCATAAAATTCCGACTACAAGTTTTCGGAGAGGGTTATATTGGCACTTACATTGATTATCTAGGGTTATATTGCCACTTTCGAATACTTAAAGGTTATATTGACACTTGTATCAAGTAGGTAGGGTTATAAAAACACTTTTCTCTGAAATATTTTACCTTCCTATAATTATAATCCAAACCATCTGTCTTTACTAAAAGTTTGCCTTTAGTTATTTTCCCATTACTTAAAATGTTGGTTAATCTTAATTTCGAGTTGTTTTTTTATATGTTTTTCTTAAGGTTCGAAAAAAGCTGCCATAAATCTTAGGTGGCATTTAATTTGGGGTGAATCAAAGTTTGAACCAAACGGCCCTATAATTATAATCCAAACCGTCCGTCCGTCTTTCCTAAAAATCTGGCTTTAGTTATTTTCTTGTTAAAATGTTGGTTAATCTTAATTTCAGGTTTGTTTTTTATATGTTTTTCTTAAAGTTCGAAAAAAGCTGTCATAAATCTTAGTTCATCAATTTCCTCTCCTTTCTCTACATGGTAAAAGTGGTAACTAATACAATTTTACAGTCACGTATGAAACGAAAATGCATCTTGTTGTGAGTCGGCCTTATTTGATTTGATCTTATTCAAACTCAACTGAACTAAATTTAAAAAGCATGTTGAAAATAGTAATGTATAACTAAATCAAATTAAAGTGCACCAAATTAAATTGCGCTCAACAAATCTAAACTGATTTAAACTGAACTGAATTAAATTGAACTAAGTTAAAATGCAGATAAGTTCTACCGAACATGGCCAAAATATTTGTGAGCAACAATTCTATATTTAGCTGTGATATAGTACTGATTAATTTTAAATGTGTTCACACGGCACATAAATGAAATATTTATTACATATTATAATTCATTCAATATCCAATTAATGCATTTACATATGGTAACTTATTTGTAATACATTTACATATGGTAACTTATTTGTAACCAAAGATGCTATAATCTTCGCAAATCTTATCCAAAAAAACACATCAATCAGTTGTAAATAGATACACTAGTCATTTTTTCAAATATTTGAATTAACCAATCATTTAACTCAAACACTATGGTTTCCTCCGGCTCCATCTTCTGTGGAATCATCGCCGCCGTCTTTCTGCTATTCTCCTTCGCCGCCGCAGATCCTCGTAAGAATTTGTTCATACCCGTTCTGCACAAAATCTCTTTTCAGTTAAAGTAATCGAATTTTGAACACATATTATACATATGTTTATATATATGTGTGAAAAATAATTTTATCGTATGAAATATAGTTAGATTCGTCGTAACATGTATTTTAAATATCAAATTTTTATGTGTCGTTATACTTATTAGAGACCGTGACA
Source organism: Rubia tinctorum (assembly GCA_032355605.1). Lineage (NCBI taxonomy): Eukaryota > Viridiplantae > Streptophyta > Magnoliopsida > Gentianales > Rubiaceae > Rubia > Rubia tinctorum. The sequence continues at coordinate 6,413 of JAULKM010139905.1, forward strand.
AAAATTATGTGCAAGTTTGGTTGACACAGACGGGGTATGTTAATTTCTTTAGCATTTGAACTACTTTTACATTATGCCTATTAATATTTGTTTATGAATTTAATTTTATTTCAGGTCACAATCGCAATGTTACTAGCTACCTTTTCCCGCGAGGTATGATATATCATCATCTGCCATTCTATTATACTTTTAAAATCGTCGAATTTGTATTATGCCTATCAACATTTGTTTATGAAATTAATTTTGTTTTCAGATCACAATGCTACAACTATAAGCCATGTTTTCCCACCAGGTATGATGTATCATCATCTTACTTTTAGAATCGATGAATTGTAACACTTTATTTTTAAAGATATTTATGGTTAATCGCGTTGGAGTGTTGTAAGTGGTTGTATTTTTAATTTTAGTTTAAATCAATTTAATTTATTTTTGTTTGGTTCGATTCTATTCAGTTGAGTTAAAATTTAATTTGATGAATTTTGGAGTGTTGTAAATGGGATTTGTTCTCAATTTAACTGCACTACAAATTTAATTTAGTAGTTCAATTCACATCACGTGTCCTCCTTTTAAAATAGTATGTTGCATTTTATTTTTTTTAAAAAATACTCATGAATGCACATCATATTTACGGTTAAACATGTGTCCCGACCTTTCAGGTTTCAACGTCACCACATTCAACTCTTCAAAAACTGCAACATCAGATAGTTTTTCATGCGGTAGTTTTGCATCCGTGACGATTGGACAGGGACTGATGGGATACGGCGGGCAAAACGTGCCAGTATTTCTCGTCCAAATATTCGTTCTCGCACCCAACACATTTAGGCTCGGAATTTACAATCTCCGGTTGAACTGCGGCGACTTCTCGTCCTATAACCTCATTCTCCCGGAGATTTTCGAACGCCAACCGGAGGGATATTGCTTGGTGAAAGGCGGGAGATTTATCAGAAGCGGGGAATTGGTTTCGTTTCATTATGCTCAAATAATGCCTCAACCTCTAAGCGTCCTATCCTATGATTGTTGATTTTTTCAGTGGATTTTTAGGTTGATGGTAAGAGCTTAGGGATTCTAATTTAATTTACATAAATAATTACCGATTATAGTGGTTAGAGATATTGACTCTAATGTCATGACTCGTGTAATTGGACAGTAATTTTAGTACTAGGAGGGGCGTTGTGGTGGGACTCTTGTATGTTGACAGTTAATTTGGTCGTTGACTGTCTTTGTTAAGAAATGAATTGTATTTTATTATTCCGGTGCCCCACTTCAGTTTAAATCAATTTTAACACTTTAGTTTAGGTGAAATTTGATTCTATGAAGTTTAGCTTTGTTCAGTCATATTATATCTATTTTTTTAATACATTTATTTTCAATTTTGCTCAGTTAAATTTTAGAGAACAATTTCTTAACTAGTTTGTTTTGAAATAGATATGTAGTAACTTTTGAATGTTATATGTTGGACGGTCATGTTCTTTTCTTTTTACATGTATCTTGTGGTTAAATTCTATTCAATTTATTTTAATTCATTATAAATAGTTAAATTATATTTATTTTAATTTTGTACAATTCTGTAGAAGCTCTTTAAAATATATTTGTAAATAGTTTCCTCAGTGAATGTCTCCCAATTAACGGCCTATTCAAGTTGAATGGAATGTTCTTTAAATTAAATCTTTGATTACGCGGCGAATATTTATTTACTCTTGATTCAATGCTGCAGATTTGCTCCCATATTTATCTTTGTGCAGTTTTATTAATGATGTGCGCCGCTGGGTGTACTGTTACTCTTTCATTATATTTCACACACTTTTTTAAAAGTTGTTTTTATAAATTTGACTTCTTTTCTTTTATGACAATATTATTTCAATTTTATCCACTTATTATGCTATATCTTTCTAAATTCAATTTCATCCGCTCATTTCATTCGTCTAAATCGAACAACCTGAACGCTATTGTGCCACAATCAACGAAACAGATGTAGTATCATTTTTCTCTATAAAGTCATTTTGGTTTTATACCTTAGTATTGTCAACGTGTGCGGATTTAGAATTTTTTTCTGCTGGAGCACATTTAATTTGATGAATCTGGTTTTGAAGGTAGTGTTAAAACTAGGATAAATTTTAGAATTTAGATGAATAAAGTGAGTTTAAAATGAAACTTTTACTTGGACACTAATAAAAAACCATATGTTAATTAGCTAATTTTTTTAAAAAAAAATGTACGGCAATTGCCCTATCTTGTGTACAAGTAGATCCGCCTCTGATTGCCAAACTAAATACGATCCTAAATACTATCCTATATACGGAACATGTATATGCATCAGTATTGTGGCATTCACATAATTACATAAATTCAATGGCTACCTTAACGCGTGTAATATTATGCTAATATTAGCATAAGATTTATTGAATTTATTAACATATAATTTGCACATTAAATGCATATTACGTAAGATAAAGAACTCATGATACGAGATATTTTAAGAATAAGGAGTCGTCATACATTACACTAATTTTCTATCAACCAAGTTTTTGCCTACAAGATTTTATTGTTAGAGAACGTGTTAATATACACCAACTAACGGTTAAACCAAATATACAAAAAATACTTAAATTTTTTAAGGGGAAATTGTAGTTATCTATACGTTAAAATTTATTTTAAAATTTATTTATAGTTATAGGTACCTTAGTGCAACAAATAAAAGTAAATGTCAAATCACCCTATTAATCATATTAATTATAAAATTACTTTCTATAATAGTTAATCGATAAAAAACAAGACTTTGTGTTCTTGTTAAGGTTTGAAATAATTTTTTTTCGATAAAAGATGTATTCTTATAATGAGTCACTATTATATAAAAGAAATGAAGGATAAAGAAGTAATAAAGCAGAAACAAAAATTGAAGAGCAAACAAAAGAAGTTAATTGGCTCTGGTACAGAAATAATGGGATGTTCCAATGAAAATGTCAACAACTAAAAGCCAATTAAAACGCCAACCAAAACGTTAATCTCAAATGGAACCTTTACAATTTTGTGCCAAATATCTCCTAATTGACAAATTATTGGGCTGTTGGTGCAATAATAATGGGCTGAATTTGTTTATAAAAATCATTTTCTCTTTGTTGTGAAAATCACACTTTGCACTAATTAACAAAGTGGTAAGGAACTTGATATAGAAAATAAGATAAGGAGAATGGAAAAAGAAGATAAGGATGGGATAAAGTGAGAATGAAAGGTGTGTTTTTTTCCATCCTCCTAGGGGGTATTTATATATTTAAAAAAATGGGGTAATTACATAGTATTCCCATAGGGCAAATGAATATTAAAATAAATAATTATCGCAAATCTAAGTTATTGCTAATGAGCATTTCATTATTCATAAAACCTCCTTGGCTCAATACGATAATTACATGTTCATGCTGCCTCATTAAAAAACCTTACTTGGAAAAATTCAATGAGATAAAACCCGCAGTAAGGGAAAAATAGTACAACTACGTACAACTCCCCCATGTTGACGTTGGTGATTTCTTCATAGATTTCTTAGTTTTCGCATCCCGATGTCATGAACATGTTTCCTAAATACTGCAGAGGGAAGAGCCTTTGTGAGGAGATCCGCTGAGTTCTCACAAGAACAATCATACTAAATGTTAATAACATTTCGCTCTTCTAGCTCTTGAGTAAATGAAAAGAACTTCGGAGGGATGTACTTTGTTCTGTCGCTTTTGGTATATCCTTCCTTCATTTGATTAACACATTACACATGCACCATTATCTTCATAAAGTGTTATGTGATTATCATTTGATAGGATACTACTTGTGGTTTTGATATGTCGAGTCATGGATCTCAACCACACACACTCTCGGCTTGCTTCATTTAATGCGATAAACCCAACATGGTTTGATGATGTGTCGGTGAGTGTTTGCTTCTGGGAACGCCAATAAATCACAGTCCCTCCGTAGGTGAACACATACCCAGTTTGAGATATCCCTTTGTGTGGATCTGACATGTAACCTGCATCTGCATAGCCAATCAAATCCGGTTTTGAATTGTTGGGATAAAATAATCCCAGATCAATTGTTCCTTGAAGGTAACAAAATATATGTTTGATTTCGTTTCAGTGTCTTTTAGTAGGAGATGAACTGAATCTCGCTAACAAGTTTACAGCAAAAGCTATATCAGCTCGAGTACAATTAGTGAGATATATCAGAGCTCCAATTGCACTGAAATATAGTACTTTCAGACCAAGAATCTGTTTAGATTTCTCACGTGGACGAAATGGATCATTTTCCAAATTAAGGAATCTGACGACCAGTGGGGTACTCAATGGATTTGATTTTTCCATATTGAATCTCTTTAATATCATTTTTCGTGTAATTTGATTGATGCACAAGTATCCCACTTTGCAAGTGCTCAATCTGCAAACTAAGACAATATTTTGTTTTCCCAAGGTCTCTCATATCGAACTATTTCTTTAAATAAGAGATTGCTTCCGATATCTCCTCATTTGTCCCAATGATATTCAAATCATCAACATAGACAGCGATAATCACACATCATGATGTTATTTTCTTGATAAAAACGCAAGGACAAAGAGGATCGTTTACATACCCCTTTTGTAACAAATATTCACGTAGTCGGTTGTACCACATGCGTCCGAATTGTTTTAACCCATATAATAATCTTTGTAATTTGATTGAATATCAATCTATGGGGTTTGAGCTTAATGCTTCGTGCATTTTGAATCCTTCGGGGGTACTCATGTGAATTCCAGTATCAAGCGATCCGTATAAGTACGTGGTAACAATATCTATAAGGTGCATATTAAGTTTCTCTTGAACTGCTAGACTGATAAGGAATCTGAATGTAATTCCATTAATGATAGGGAAATACGTTTCCTCAAAATTAATTACTGGCCTTTGAGAAAAACCTTATGTAACAAGTCGTGCCTTGTATCTCACAGTTTTTTTCTTTTCATTTATTCTTTGCACAAATACCCATTTGTATCCAGTGGGTCTCACATCTTCATACGTGAGTATTATAAGGCCAAAGACTTTGCGCTTGTTAAGTGAGTCTAATTCAGCTTCAATATATTTTTCATTCAGTCCAATCGTGTCTATTTTTTACACTTGGTAGCAGACCGTGGTTCGGGATCTCCATTATTTTCATCCATAACATTGCATGCCAAATAGTAAGAGAATGCATAATTGATTTTCTCATTTCGATTCCATACTATACCTATATTGGCATAATTAATCGAAATTTCTCGATTTTCCTTGTTTTGTATTTCTACAGGAATATGTTCCTCCATTTTGAGGTCATCTTGTTTTTCCCATTCCTTCTCTTTTTCGGGAATTTTTATCTTTGGAACCAAGTGATCTTCCACGCTTTAGGCGTGTTATGATTTCATGAGTGACTTTGTTTTCAATTTGCCCTTTCGGGACTTCAGTTTGAGTAGGAGCATTCTCAGCTGGTATGTGAGATTTAGTCAGTTTCTCTGTGTCTGTAAATGCATCAGGAAGTTGATTTGCTATGTCTTGCAAATGCAAAATCCCTTGGGCTTTTCCATCACACTCTTTTGTATAAGTGTTAAGATGCAATAATGTTGGTATAGACTATGTAATTTTCATTTCTGGTTGTTTTCTTTCTCACCCTAATGTTGGGAAATTTTCTTCATCAAAATGGCAATGAGAAAATCGAGTTGTGCAACTGTTCATAATTTAAAGCTTAAGGTATCTAACAATATATGGGCTTTCAAAGCCTACATAAATACCAAAACTTCTATGTGGCCCAATCTTTGTTCTCTGGGGTGGTGTGCTAGGCATATAAACAACACAGCTAAAAATCCTTATATGAGATATATTTGGTCTTGACCTGACGCAAGTTGTAGTGGGGAGTATTTATGGTATGCACTTGATCTGATGCGAATCAACACTGCAACATGTAATATTACATAACCCCATGCTGAAGTGGGGAGCATTGTTCTCATTATCAATGGTCTAGAAATGAGTTAGAGACGTTTGATCGGTGATCCAGTCAAACCATTTTGTGTGTGTAAATGAGCAACATGAAGCTCAACAACAATCCCAACTGACATACAATAATCATCGAATGTTTGGGATGTGAATTCACCATCATTATCAAGTCTGGTTTTCTTGATTGTATGATCAGGAAATTGAGTTCGGAATTTGATTATCTCAGTGAGTAATTTAGCAAATGTCATATTTCGAGTTGATAACAGGAATACTTGTGACCATTTGTTAGAGACATCTATCAATACCATGAAGTATCGATGTGGTCGATGAATATGTCCACATATATCACCTTGAATACGTTCAAGAAACGCAGGTGATTCTATTTCAACCTTTCATGGTGAAGGCCTTACGATTAGCTTTCCAAGGGAACGAGCTTTAAATTGGAAGTAATTCTCTCTCGACCCTGAAAATAATTCGTGCGTTCATGTTCGTTGGATTTAACATCGTTTGTTTCAGGAAACGCTTTTGAGCTAGTCAGGCGAGATTGATGATTATTCATTAGCAACTCGTTATTCTTCTCCGCAATGAGGAAACAAGCAATTAGTTCAGAATATCTTTTAAAACCCCGCACACTATATTGTTGTTGCAAGGTCACATTTGATGCGTGGAAAGTAGAAAGAGTATTTTCCAACATTTCATTATCAGTTACTGTAACCTCACAAAAATTCAAGTAATTTACTATTCCGAACATTGCAGAATTATTGTCACTGACTTTTTTATAGTACTGGAACCGTAGATTGTTCCAATTATCGAGGTCTATGGGGAACATTACATCCTTTTGGTGACCGAATCTTTCTTTCAAATTTATCCACAATTTAATTGGTTCCCTCATAGTGAGATATTCATTTTTTAGCCTTCCATCAAGGTGTCAGTGAAGGAAGATTGAAGATTTTTCCCTGTCTGTCTTTGATGAGTTATTCCCTTCTTGATTGTTTCAAGGAAGTCCATTAACTCCAGGTGCATCACAATGTCTAGAGTCCAAGACATATAATTATTTTCATCGATCTCAAGTGGAATGAATTCAAACTTTACAAGGTTTGCCATGATGATAACTAATAGGGAAAATAAAATTATTCATTAGATTTAATTCAAAATACATAAGTCTACAATGATTGTAATAAATAAAGAGAAATACAAGATTATGATTATTAGTGAAGAAGAACGAAATTCTTCTGGTGAAACACTTTCGGTGAGAATAGTAACATGTAATACAAAATACTACAACAACAAAGACTAATATTAGTATAGACATTTTATCAGCAAATTTAGTGAATTGAGAGTGACGAAACAATGAGGCAGAAGAGAAAACGTGGTTTGTATCATTGGATGTCTTCGTATATATACTGTAAAATATAGCCGTTTATAATCGTTATATTACCGTTGAAAATATAGCCATTTTATAGTGATTATATTAATTAATTGTAGTTAAATGCTAAGAGTATATTTGCAATGTAATGTCATCGAATAAGATATAAAAAATAGATAAACATATTAAATCATACAAATATTAAAATGAAGCAGTTAAAGACTGGTAAGATGTAAATCACGTCATTTTTACTATAAGGTGGCAACGCCTCATGTGTATAGAAATATGGTGTTACGTAGTTAGAAAGTTAATTATTATAAATCGCATAACATTACCAAAAGGTGGTAACACCTCTTGTATATAGTAACATGGTGTTACGTAGTTAGAGAGTTAGAAAGTTAATTATTATAAATCATATCACATTATCATAAGGTGGTAAATTCTCCTGTACATAATAATATGGTGTTATGTAGTTAGAAAGTTAATTATTATAAATCACATCACATTACCATAAGGTGGCAAAACCTCCTATATCCGGTAATATGATGTTATGAAACAATAATAACAATCATTAAAGTTTAAATGCATAATAACAATCATAAAATTTTAGTGCACGATTTATTATACTCATGTTATGAACTTACTTTATGAAACAAAGAGTGATCGTGCTGATAACGTGTTGTGAAAATCACTAACTTTGCACTAATTAAAAAAGTGGTAAGGAACTTGATATAGAAAATAAGACGAAGATAATGGAGAAGAAGATACAGATGAAATAAAGTGATAAAGTGAGAATGAGGGGTGTGTTTTCTTCATCCTCTTAGGGGTATTTATATAAGAATTTATGGGGTAATTACATAGTGTTCCCCTAAGGTAAATGAATAGTTAAATAATTAATTATCACAAATATAAGTTATTTCTAATGAGCATTTCATTATTCATTACACTCCTTAGTATTTTTTCCACATTAATTATATAAAATTTTCATTTAACTTAGTTTTTATTTATCATTATTATTCATTATTATATATAATTTTAGGTATTGTTCTCCTCATCTTATCTATACTTCAATTTAAATCAATATAACTTAGTTAAATTTAATTGAATTCAATGTGGTTAAATAAAAATTTAATTTGATGAAATTTAACTTAACTAGATCATAGTATTACTATTTTAAATACATTTATTTTTAACTCAATTTAGTTCCGTTCAATTCATCTATGCTCAAATCAGACGTGAAGAGCTTTCAGTTAAGACTTTGTTTATCAATGATCGAATTGGATTTGTTAAAAGAAAAACGTAAATAAAAAGAGTCAACCCAACCTTACTTAATTTATGGGCTAAAACCAGCCTTTAATTTAATAGGTCGAGTATTTTATCTCGTCATTTAAATATATAATTTTATAGTGCTTTTATTTGTACAATACACGCATTAAAATTAATTACAATAAACTACATTATTGACAGAGATCATGTCATACTTAATGAACAACTTAACATTCTTTCTTCCTATTTTTGTAATTAATTTTAATTCTTTGTTAATAGTGTTAATCTTTGTCAAAGCACAACTCCATTTCGGTAATTGTTGTTATTCTCATGTTTACTATATTTTTAATAATTATATGGCAAAGTCTTGGGAAAACTGTTACAGGAAACTAACTCTGTTAGTTAGGGTAGTTAACTAACTTCCTATAAAGGATAGTTCTAGAGCTGTAAAAAAACATTCTGATTCATTGAAAACAATAAACTCTTCTTTCTCTTCTGATTGTTACAGTTTTTTTAATCTTTCTTGGTGATTGTGATTCTCAATTTCAATCAATCATCAGGTTAGTGTTTAAGAGTTGTTGTTCCTATGAACATTATCTCTTAGGTGGATTCATTGAATACAAATTTTCTGTATTAAAAACGGTCTTTCCATAAGCATATGGAAAGACGGGGTTGAATTGAAATTATAGAAAGGTAAAATGTTTTAATTACAATATTAAAAATTTATTATGCAACATTTATGAGTGATAGGTTTATAACCCGATTAATACAACCCGAAAATTTTATTTTGATTTCTTCAAATTTACAGTTTCAACATTGGTCTTTCCATAACTTATGGAAAGACCGTCTTTCAAGAGACATACTCTAATTATATAGTTTATTTACAATCTTAAAAAATAATATTAATATTAGATATTTAGAATATACTATTTATATTTGGTTGAGTTAGGTCAATGATAACCTTTAAAATAAAATGAATTAGTTAGACTGCGTATTGTGTAAGTGGATGAAAAAAAATACTCATTCCGTGCCCGGTTGATCGGCTCACTTTTATTTTTGCACGTTCCACATAAAATGACTTATTTTAATTTTTACCCAAAATGATAAAGATTATGTTGTAAAATTTATACAATATTCTCTTTAAATTCAACAACTTTTTTGACTGAGTTCACTATTTTCCCAATTTTTTTTAAAAAAAATTCACAACTATTCTCTGCCACCAGTTTCCATAAAATACCGAATAAAAAATGCATGTGCCAATAATTCTGACACGGAGGGAGTATAATATTTAATTGAAATTTTGGTTGAGTTAGATCATTGATAAATTTATTTCAGAGTAAAGTGCTAAAATAACCGTATCTTATTAACGAAAGTGTCAATATAACCCCGCAAAATCAGAAAGTGTCAAACTAACTGCTTTGACTTCAACCGTCAACGAAAATTTTGGTCGAAAATCAATGAAAAAACCATTTTACACCTTGGATAAAAAAAGGAAAAAAATGAAAAGACTATAATGCCATTATTTTTTCCCCTGATCAACCTCCGTCCTTCCTCATCCATCAACTCCCTCACCCATTTCTCCAGCCCCTCCCCTGTTTTTCGTACTAGGCCACAATTATCAATAGAGACAAGATTTAGTCCTCCCTGTTCATGTGGCAAGTGCAGAAAAATTATGGTTTTTGCAGTATTAAGAAGCAAGGGAAGCATTAATTCTCATAAATCTCACCCTTTCACGTGCTCTGTTTTTCATTCTTTCCAGGAAGCATTCATTCTCAGAAACCTCAACCCTTCATGTGTTCTGATTTTTGTTCTTCCAGAAATCCATAAATCACCTTAATCTTGAGCTTATACTAATCACTATTCCTCCGCTGCCGACACAGAATCGACGCCTGCTCCACTCCAAAAGCCCCTTCTGCATGGAGCGCCAGGCCCAGTCCTCTGCCGCAGAGACCAAGGCCCCCACATTTCTCCCCGCCAGTGTCCACGACTTGTTGAAACTTGTACTGAACAACAATTGTCGGTGATAATGTCTAGGTACCATCCCTTGATAAGGGTGTCTAATACACAGTGCTCTGCCTTTTAGCATACTGATAATCAGTATAAAACTTTTCAGAAATTCACCAAAAATACCTTCCATTACTTGGATGGAATATCACTATTATGATCATATACTGCTAGCTTATGGAATGATACCCGCCAAAAAGATTAGTTTTGTCTCATCCCATGTTTAACCTTTGATAATTGATCTTTGAAATTTAAGTATGTTAACTGCAATTACTCACTTTGACAATTTGAAGCTCACGCGTAGGGAATCCAAAGAACATATCAATGCCTTGCGAGTCAAAGTTGGCTACAACAACTTTGCCCCGCGTCCAACTTCAGAACTTACCCGTCATCGCATTGAGATCCGACGTTTTTGCAAAAAAAATATTGGGCGGTGTTGGCTTGTCAGGCTATGGTGTCATCAACGTCGGCAATGACGAGGTTGTCATCGTGGTCAAAGGAAAAACGGTTTGGCGGAGAGGAAACGGTCGAAGGAGAAACAGTTTAGCAGAGATGAAACGGTTGAAGGAGAAACGGCCGGAGGAGAAGGTGGCGATGGCGAGGTTGGACGGGTATGGTCGATGCGGGATTGAAAAAAGGGTTCAGTATTTTTGGTTTAGTTTAAAAATAAGATTCAAGGAGGGATAAATCTGGAAAGAAAATTAATTTGAATGTCCAAGGTAAATTTGTCTTTTTACGTCAGGTCAACGGTCAAAATTTTTAGTCAATGCCAAAATGTGGCCAGAAAGTTATATCGGCACAATTCTTCATAAAGATATGGTTGGTTTGACACTTTCTGATTTTGCAGAATTATATTACACTTTCAACCTAAAGGTGGAGGTTATAAAAACATTTAACCCTTTATTTTAAGTTCATAGTAGAAAACATGACCTAAAAATTAATGAAAATATATATAAAAAAAGAAATTAGCTTCCATGATTAGGGGTGTTCAATCGGTCACTTTGTCGGCTAGGCAGCTAATCAGTTTCACTTTCTACCGGTTCATCAAATTTTATAAGGATTTGAATAATCGACCAATAATGTTGTCATTTTACCGGTTCGGTTAGTATCAGTTTCGGTTGACGTGTCAGTTATTACCGGTTACTATATCTATCATTAATTTAATATTAAAAATACAATTTCACATTAATATTCATTAGTAGTTAGAACCGTAAAACTTAGAATAAAAGGTAAAATATTCAGGAATTGGATAATTGTGTTGCATTGGAGTTGAACAATTTTTTGAATTAATATTAAAATTGTACCCTATTGATAATTATTAGTGTTGGACACAATTATAACCTACACCGACTTTTGCTTGCAAAACTATTTGTTTTGGGTATAATTATTA
>JAULKM010139915.1:0-18404 GCA_032355605.1 Rubia tinctorum
ATTTACCATTAATATTTTTTTAAAAAATTATATATATTAGTGGTTACCCCATTGAAAATTTTCTGGATTCGCCACTGATCACTTGAATCAATGAACTGAAAATTTACTTCACCCAAACAATTTTGTTTACCATAGAAAAGTGGGTTTGATATTAATGAACTAATACATTAAAATACTTGTGATCTAATCACTTAAACCTATAAACTAATAAACTTATATAAGTCACATAATTTTGTTGTAACACTAAAAGTTCTTCTAAATTATTATGAAGTAATGCCTTGAAACCGTAATCTAATCACTTAAATCAATGAACAAAAAAATTATCACCCACACAGTTTCGTCTAAAAATATATGTTCTATGAAAATGAACTCATGCATATTTGCTAGTTATAAGTTCAATAATTATTATAGAAAAAGAAGAAGATGAAAGTCTAAACTAAGAACTTAAAACAATTGACAAGCACTATAAATATATAAACTAATTAATATATTCGTTATTTGAATATAAGATCTACCATTATTTTTCTAAAAGATTAAAGTCTAAACTAAATATTTAAAACGGTTAACAAACACTAGAATCATATAAACTAATTAAAATATTTATTAGTTGTAAGTTCTATTATTCTGAACGATTACCTAAACCTAGTTTTGAAAATAATTAAAATATTTTAAACACATGAACTAATATATATTTATTAATTTTAATACTATCATTAAATTATAGAAAAATAAAAGATTAAACAAAATCCTTAAATTGTCTAACAAATGCTAAAAACATATGAACTAACTCAAATATTATTTTCCTAGAAATGTACCAATTTTCCAGATTGTACATAATAAGAACAGCCGCGTAACATGGGTAAAAACATAAGTTTCCCATTTGGAATTTTCATGATGAAAAGTGAAACAAGATAAAACTTTGGGTTTTGTTGCAGAATTCCATTTACAACAGATCCATACTACTTAGTGGCGTTTGGTTCAAACAGTGAAAGAGAAAGGAATCAGTAAAGGGAAAGGAAGAGAAATGTGTTAAACTAAGTCAAATAGAAGATTAGAGTTAGAGTTTATGTTGCTTTACAACTCTCTCATGTAATCCTCTATATATTTTCATGATTCAATAATAATATTCATTACGGGAATAATCTATTCTAACATGGTACCAAAGCATCTACGATTCTGAACCTAAATTACTTTTCTTTCTCCTTTTACCGCAGACCTAATCTACGTCGTCTTCTCCCAAAAAATTTCTTTCCACCGTCCTCTCCAAAACCTAAAACTTCTCAGCCTTTTGCCACAAACCCTAATCCTCCTTTCCGATGGCAGAACGTCTTCCTCTAGTCACTCTCAACACTCTCATCCATCTCCTCACTACAAAGTTATCCTCCTCAAACTTCATTCTCTGGCAAAAACAGTTCTCTCATGTGCTCAAATCTCGGAATTTGTTTGTTTTTTTCGATGGCACTTTATTTGGTTTTCTCGATGGAAAAGCATATTTGTGGGCGCTCTCCTTTGCTTCCATTGTCTCTTCTCCAGGATTTGCTGCTTCTGGTTCTTCAACAAACGTTCGCGCCAAGGTGGCTGCTGAACGTGATGCTTAGATCACCGACGATCGACGTCTTTGTGATCTGCTGTTTGCGACTATCACGATGAGGCCATGGCAGAGGTCATCGACTGTAAGACTTCCTAGGAGATATGGGATCGTCTTCATGGCTTGTATCAGAATACTTATAAATTCAACATTCTTCAACTCTGTGATCATGTATTGAACTTGCGCCGAACTAGGTCTGTTGTTGAGTTACATTCCAAGTTCAAATCTATGGCCGATAAATTTCCTATTATGGGATCTTCTGCTTCTAATGATGACCAAGTTCTCTAGTTTTTGCGTGCTCTTGGTCCTAAGTACAATGATTTTAGCGCTCCTTTGTTATCACAAACTCCGTCACCTTTATATGTTGATATTGTGGCTAGGGCTACGAACCACAAGGCTTTTCTGCAGTCTTTCATAGGTTTTAGTCCAACTCTAGTATTTGGAACTGAGCCTATTGTGTTTGCTATTTCAGATCTTTCAGAAGAGGGACATGCAAGGGAACAAGTTCCAGTGAGAGGTGGTGGCGCGTGGGGTTCACGCGCAATGCGTGACCGATGTTCTGGTGGCCGCTGTGTTGTTCATGGTTCCTGGTCTGATTCTGGAGGTGCTTCTGCTACTAGGGGTCGTCCTCAATACGCGTGTGTGGTCATCATTGTCATTTTTTCGCTACGTGTTATTGCATGTTGGCTCAGGCACGACGTCTGGATTCAACTCACTGGGCTGAATCTTTTCAGTTTTCTCTACAGTTAGATCCATTTTCTCGCACTTCAGATTGGTACATCGATTTTGGCACCACCAACCACATGTCATCCTCTATTTCCGTCCTTGAGAGCGTTACTCCATATAATGGTTACTCTCATGTTTATGTTGGTAATGGTGCACCTATTCGATTACACATATTGGTGATTCTCGACTTTCTTCTACTTTGCGCTTATCCGATGTCTTAGTTGTACCCGATATTACAAAGAATCTTCTATCTATTAGTAAGCTCACTAGATATATAGATGTTATTATTACTTTTGATGACCGTAACTTTGTGATTCAGAGCAAAGTGTCTAAGGCGGTCGTGGGCAAAGGCCACACTGAGGGTGGTTTGTATGTTTTGGATCAGGGGGAGACCGATCTTATTTAATCTATAGAAAAATAAAGGACGTGCATCATTTGAGCTTTGGCATGCTCGGCTAGGACATGTGTCCAACAGTGTTATATCTAATTTGTAAAAGTCGGGAGTACTTTATGTTTCTTCTTTATTACCTAAACCGAACACCTGCGCCCCTTGTGTTATGGCAAAAGGTCATCGGTTGGCGTTTGTTGAAAACCATAAACATGTTTTGCGTGTACTCGATTTAGTTCATTGTGACTTATGGGGGTCTCTCCCCCATTTTATCTGAGTCTGGTTTTGCTTATTATGCCTTGTTTGTTGATAATTTTTCTCGATTCACCTGGCTGTATTCACTTCATCGCAAGTCAAATTTTGTTGATATTTATCTGCAGTTTGAGTTATTGGTTGAAAACCAATCTTTGGCTAAGACTAAGGTGTTTAAGAGTGATAGTGGTTGTGAGTTCCTCAACACTTGTCTTCCCTCCTATTTTGCTTCCAAGGGCATTCACCATCAGGTTTTGTGCTTTTATACTCCTGAACAAAATGGGTGAGCAGAGCGAAAACATAGGCATTTTGGGAAAATAGGGTTGTCTATGCTTTTTCACTCCTATTTACTGGTATCTCTGTGGGATGATGCTTTGCCATGGAATTTTACACCATCAACCGCTTACCTACGCCAGTCCTACAGGTTCCACTCCTTACAATCTACTTTTTGATCGAGATCCCATTTACTCGAACTTCCACCCTTTTGGTTGTCAGATTTTCCTTATGTTCGGCCATCTGCTCTGCAAAAGTTTCCTCCTCACAGCATTCCGTGCATTTTGGCTATAGTTTGTAATATAAGGGATTTCGCTATCTTGATCCATCTTCCAGCCGAGTTTATGTGACCCTTCATGCCCATTTTGATGAGTTTTGCTTTCCATTTGCTTCATCTTCTACCTCGGTGACTGGTTCACCATTTTTGACATTGGATGTTTTCGCTTTCATTGATCTTGAGATGGATTCCTTTCAGAGCCGACTACTTTCTCTCCGATCAGCTCATCCCCCTACATGTTCATCTGATTCAGATTCTCTGATGGTCACTTCTTCATCTGCAGTTCCGGTCTTATTTCGAGTTCTCCATATCCCACTTCTCCTGGCTCACTGACTTCTCCATCTTTGGTTGTTTCCTTACCTTCACTACCCTTACGGACCCATCCGTTGATGACTCAATCTACCACAGGGACTATTCAGTGGCGTGCCTACTCAGATCTTGCTGCAAAGAGTTTTATCATTGCATTACTCTCTTAGAAGGAACCTGCGTACTATCGTTCTGCTCTTCATGATTTTTCTTGGGTAGGAGCTATGGATGAGGAGATTGATGCTCTTCGGAGTCAGCATAATTGAGAGTTATTTCCACACTATTCAGATGTCAACATTGTTGGCTCCAAGTGGGTGTATCATCTTAAGTATCGTTTTGATGGTAGCACCGACTGCTATAAAGCTCTTCTGGTCACTTAGGGACTCTCTCATATTCTAGGATTTGATTTTGACCACACCATCAGTCCTGTGGTAAAGGCCTCAACAGTTCGCACAGTTCTTTCCATTTCTATCGTGCATTCTTGGCCGCTTCATCAGTTGGATGTTAAGAATGCCTTTCTTAATGGTATTCTTGAATCTCCGGTGTATATGGCACAGCTTGTCGGTTACAAGAATCCCCTTCGCCCAAATCACGTATGTCGCTTGTGCAAGGCTATCTATGGCCTCAAGCAAGCCCCTTGAGCTTGGTTCCAGAGGTTTAGCACATACTTGGCTCAACTTCGTTTTCATTGTAGTACTTCTGTCACTTTTCTGTTCTTTATCCCTAGTGAGACATCTTTGCTCTATGTCCTTTTGTACGTCGATGATATTATTCTCACAGGGAATAACTCCATTCTTCTTCAGCAGTTTATCACTCACACCCTTCAGGAGTTTGCTATCAAGGACTTGGGTGCTCTTCACTATTTCCTTGGCCTTGAAGTTTTGGCCACTACTTCTGGTCTTCTTCTTGGTCAATCGAATTATGCTCGTGACATTCTTACTCGTGTTGGGATGTCAGATGCTACCCCTGTTTCCATTCCTTTTCTGCCAAACTCCCAGCTTCTCAGCATCACCAGTCCTCAGTTTTTAAACCCAACACTCTATCACTTTTTGGTTGGATCTTTGCGGTATTTGACCACTACTCGCCCTGATTTGGTTTTTGTAGTTAACTCAGTTAGTCAGTTCCTCCAGGACCCTAGAGATGATCATTTTGCTGCAGTTACCTATTCACTTTGGTCTCACCTTCCGGGCTGCTAGTTCTCCCGAGGTGTTGAGTATTCAGATGCTGATTGGGCTCGTTGCATCGAGACTAGTCACACCACTTATGGATACCCTATTTTTCTTGGAGGTAATCTCATTTCGTGGAGTGCCAAGAAGCAGCCCATTGTTTCTCAATCTAATACAGAGTCTGAGTTTCGGGCCTTGGCAGTTACTGCTTTTGAGGTTGTTTGGCTATCCCATTTACTGTGTGATCTTCGGGTTCCTCTCTCTAGGGTTCCGCTGCTATTGAGTGACAATGACAGTGCTATCTTCTTGGCCTTGAATCCAGTTGCTTACCAGCGGGCCAAGGACATTGATATTGACTATCACTTTGTTGGTGAGCTGGTTTCTACGGGCAAGCTTCATGTCGCTCACGTTCCCACTACGCTCTAGATTGTGGACATTTTCACCAAGGGCTTATGTCATCTTTTGTTTAAGTTCTACAAATCCAAGATTTGTGTCTCTGAGCATCATACACTTCATTTAGAGTGGGGTGTTAGACTAAGTCAATGGGAGGTCGTCACCGTGCCTCTCAAAGATAGTGTTTATAGGCTCTAATTGCGCTAACTACTAGAAAGTAGATAGTGGAAAGTTGGGGTCGTCCATGAGGGAAAATGGTTTTTATCGAGTGTTAAACATAGTTTAAAAAGGCACACGAAGAAGTCACTCTTTGTTTGTGTTAATAAAGTGGGGGATTTTGGTTTTGGAAAATACTACGCTTACTTTAAACTACTAAATTAACTAACAATTTTAGAGAACAATATAACTACGATCACACTAACACGAAAGATGTAATTAAGATAATAACGAGTCTTGGGCACAATTGGTTTACATTTCTAGTCATCGTTTGATCACAGATTAATTAACATATTTTTATGCATTAATCACATATTTTGAAGAACTTATCAACACCTTTTGAGTGAAGATATTTCTCACCTCTCCTCCGTTATAGTTAGAGTGGGCGATCGGCGCCACACGATAATCCTTACCCTCGGGTCACCCTAGATGATCGGCGTCATAGACTTCCTTAATGATAGAAATACACATGGAGACCCAATACAACTAGCCAATATCCTACAAGCGAGAAATGTTGGGATAGCACAAATATATCTAGTAATAATGACTACGAGGATTGGTCTTCATGCTAATCGTTATTAGTGAGCCACATTAGTAATCTTTCAAACCCATTTAAATTTATCTTAAACCTAAGCAATTTTATCAATCAATAATAATAATTAGTCATCACACCCAATTATAACCTAACATAAACTAACGATAATCACATCGACAAAAAGTCAAAAAAATTCGGGTTTGACAAAACACCTAGCAAATAATTAGCCCACAATCATCAACTAGTTGATCATCCTAGTCTAAATCATGCATTAACTACACAAGAAAGAACAAAATATACTTGATAATCAAAGCACAAAATAGGAGAAATCAAAGCACAAAATAGGAGAAATCAAATCTCACAAATTCATACTAAAAATGCTTACCAATTGCTCACAAGAGTGTATTTAGCCTAGATTAGCTAAAACCATAACAAATCTACATGAATCCATGGAAAAAGTACAAAAACTAAGAAAAGATGAAGAAACACTAGGGTTCTTTGGAGAGAAAATCGGGTGAAAGAAAAGTGTGAGGAGGAAGGGGTGAAAATGGATTAAAAATGGCCTCAGCCCATTTTGACCACTGCAGGCCGCAACAGGGTCCTGCTGCCCACAACTCATGCACTGGAATCGCATTTTTTATTTTTCTTCGCTGCGGGCCACAGAGATACCTTGCGGCCCGCAGCCGAGCTGCTGCCTCTTCTTCTTTGCTTCGCCCCGGGTGAACCCCTTATCCTTTTTGAGAGTTCTCATAGTCGATTTTATAGTGCTCGAGAAGACGAATCCTATGGTACCACCTTAAAAATCTGGCTCTTCCCAGATCGTTCTTAGAAATTGGTTCAAACTCCTAGATCACAATTCATCCGCTTCTTTGTCTTCCTTCTTCGACCCTTTCATCTTCTACCACGTTTTGACTTGTGGCCTTCAATATTCTACCATCCTTGCAAATGGATTTCACTACAATACTCCAAGTGCTTACGAGCAATCTACAAATTAAGCTCACAAAAAGAAATCTAGATGCTCGTAAGGACTAAAAATCAATTAGAGAGGTTACAAAATGAAGGAAACTAGATATGAAAACCGAAACTGGTTATTTAAATCCCTTAGAATGCAATCCTACCTAAATCTAGCAATCTTCCAACAAAAAGATAACAAAATAGATGTTAAATGCTTCGGAAAACACATGCATGACATTTCATCAAGAATGTAAGCTTGATTAAGGATATTGATTGGTATAGCCATGTGCTAGAGCATCTATGTGAAGGTGTTGATAATTTTAGATGCGGAACGGAGAGTGTATCTTAAGTGAGTGGTTGTGTCTTTGTGTTGTTGCTGTTGCAGTTATTTTATAGATTTTCTTTTAGAGGCCAGTGAGAATCCATTAGAGCACCTTTGTATTTGCATTGAAGTAGTAAGAGTTTGTTTAAGAGGGCTAGGGTACATGGAAGGATGGGCTACGAGAGAGGAGTAATGGTTTAGGATGAGTTTTATCCACTGAGCAAAGATAGTAAGTTGAAAGAAAAACGCAATAATGAATCTGAGAGAGTTGATACTCCAATGGTCAGTACTCCTTGTGTTGACGCTCAGGAGCCGGGATTCATTAGGCATTACTAGAAGACCCTTTTTAGCAATTGTATATAGATGTTATTATAAAAAATACTCCACCCGTCCACTAAAACTTGCTTATTTGCTTTTTCAAAGTCAAATTTTGGAAACATTGACCATAAATTTCAACTAGTATATATACATATATATATATGTATGTATATAATAAAAATATCACGTGAGATCTTGTTAGATTCATCTTAATGTCTATTTTCTAAATATCAAATTTTTATTCAAAATTATTATACGTAGTTTGAGATATTGACGGTCAAACATGATCATTGAAAATTGTGAAAAAACAAAAAAGCAAGTTTTAGTAGGACGAAGGGAGTAGCTGCTATGAATTTACATAGCAGATGTTATCTTTCTTTGCAAATGTTATTTTAAAAATTGCTTAAATTACATTTATTATATCAGTTATTAATTCAATAACTACTTCTAAAGTGAGACCCTTTGTATTAGCGGGAAACCATAGTAGTTATTTCTGGGGCTGGCAAAATTGACCTGTAATCTGCGGGTCAAGCGGGTTGTCTATTAAACTCAGGTGGGTATGGGTTAAATGAGTAATAAATCAAATGGATAATTGAAAAATATGAGTCGGGCAGGTTGGGTTTGCAGGTGGATCGCAGGTTTACCCACATGGGTTGAAACCAACGTGTTTATACATATAGGCATATAAACCCATATGAGTCAATATATAGGTTGAAATATGTGGATGTTACCCATATGGGTTCATAATGGGTTGAAAGTCGCGGGTTGTACCCATATGAGTTGGTATAAAAACTCATATGGGTTGGTGATACAAATGTCAAAACTACCACCACAGATGTCGACATGCCAAAACTTGATCAGATATTTAAAAGATATGTTCGGCATCTTCTAAGTGACATGGAAGGTCTTCCAAGGATATGTTCAAGATCCTCTAGGGCAAGTATGAAGTTTAGAGATGCTACTTTGAATGCTTTGATAGATCAATTTCATGATGAATAATTGAAGAGAAAATCGACAAAGTATTGGATTCATTATTCAAGAGTGTCGAAGTATTGAAGACATCGTGAAGAACATTATACTATTTTTTCCTACCGAGTTTTTAATGAGGTAGTGTGATCGTTATAAATTATTGTAAATTATTTAATTTTGAAATTTAGTCATTAAACTCGACCATGTGGGCTTTGGAAGAGTTTAATTTTGGCTATTTGTCTAATTATGGTTTGCAATATTCAGTTCTGATTTGATTAGAATTATATTTGGTAAGATTAGATAAGGAAATATTCATTCAAGACTTAGCTTGATGAATTTTAGCCATATTAATCTTATTTTAGGTATTTTAGTTAGATATGGTTTTAGCTTCTTGAAGGTGCCATAAGTCTTTTCAGTTTCTCACAGAAGTTACCAAATCTCATTCTATTTCTGATTAGGGTTTGGCCAAGTTGTACCCTATAAATAGGGGAGGCCTTGGACGAGATTTATTCCCCATTTTTATGAATAAAATATTCAGAAGTTTTGAGTTATACTCAATTGCTTGCGAGTATTTCATTGTTTCTTAATCCCGTGGGTTAATTAAGTTAGCAATACCCTTCAAATATGTGAGCTAATCTTGCGGGCTAGTTAGTGGGAGATTTGTGTAGCAGTGGTTAGGGTTTGGGCCAAATTCCTCAGTTACGGTTAGGAAATTATCAAAATTCCGCAATCCAGACTCTTCGCAGGGAAATTCATATCAGTTGGTATCAAAGCAAAGCAAAAGATCCTTGGCTAAAAAATTTCAATAGGGGTTTTGAGTTTTTGCTTTTTTAGTTTCGAATTTTATCTGTCAATCAATAAACTCTTTTGTGTCATATTCTAACTATGTTTTGTTTGATCCTTCTTACTAGGAGGACTGATTCTGGGGTCGAAGGACGTCGAAAGGCCTGATAGTTAGAATACTTCAATATTACTATCTGCCTTCACCTTCATTAATCGAGTCAGGAGGACGTCGAAAGATTTGAGCGTTAACAAGTATTATCCGCCTTCACCTCCCAGTCAGTTTTGTAGTTTTAAGTAGCTTATACAATTTATGTGCTTGTGATATTTTTTTCGTTCACTATTATTAAAATTATTGCATGCTCATAATCCTAATTATTTTTTATCATTCTTTGATTCCGTGATCTTGAATTATTTCTTGAGTTCTTGATTGAACGTTATACAAAAAATAAGATACTTTGTTTTTTTTCCAAGATAAAGTGTCATATTCTTGATCCTTACGATCTTGCATACCTCGAAGTTCATTTGAATCGAGAGGAAGTTTTCTCATATTTCTTATTCCAAATGTATAAAAGATAGGCAACTTGTCCCAAAAAATTTGAAACAAAAATAAAGGGTAGCAGATTTTGGTATTTAGGGTCTGGATCTGAAAAGTTGGGGCTGTTTTGTAATTTTCAAAACTTTGGGACTGTTTTGCAATTATTCCAAATTTGGAGTTGTGCTTGAATTCTACTTACTTGGGGAATAATATTATGATTGTAAAGGGTATATATCTCTGAAAAGTTGAATTTGGGTTTGAAAAAGAAGAATAAGAATAAAAGGAACTTGAAAAAGGAAAAGGAAACTTAAAATCCTAGTCGGAATAGGAAAAGGAAATTAAAACCTTTTCGGATGAGGAAGTTGAGGGGAATTTTTGACAAGGGCAGCAGTAAATTTTATTCAATCCTATTCTGTTAAGGATTCAGGTTTGGGTATTTAATCCTATTCGATTTAGGAAAAGGTACTTGAATTTTTGGAAATTTTTTGTTGACTATTTTTAGCGTTCTTCTTTTAATCATAACTCATTCTCTGATTCAAGCCATTTAAATTTTGTTTTGTTCTGTATTTTCTTAAGAATATGGAATTCCAATTTGTAGAGCCAACTTTCGAGTTTATCATTTTGTAAAATTCAAATTAAATTATGATGTACTCATCTCCTATTTTGATTTGAAACTGCTATGAATTTATTGATTTCACATTTTTTTGGCCTTTGTCTTGTGAGTTGTGAGTGTTATACACTTGGTGGGTAACATTAATAAACAAAAGGGAAGCGGGATTTTTTTTCTACTAATTGTTTTTTTCTCTCAGCAGTTCTTCGCAGAGATGGCAGACGATAATCCATTTGTCCCGCCTTTTATTGGCGAACCCAAAAATTTACCATTGAAGAACAATCCTGATGTTAGACATGTTAATCAATCATGTGAGGAACCTACAGAAGGCTGGGAGCGCCAACAGATCAAACTAAATGAACCTCTTGATCCAGATCGTTACTGTTGTAACAAATGCGCTCATGAGTGAAGTGCAACGATTGGCGAGGAAAGTCGACGGCATGGCCAAATCGTCACCTCCATCATCTGTCAAGAAGGATGATATCAATCATATTGTCCGCATTTTTCATGGTTATGCTAGTTCGGAGAAAGAATTTGATCATGCTTCTGAAAGATGATCGCACTGAGGGTCTTCCAGAAAGCATTTCCACAACAAACTCCATTGCCGAAGGAGGACAATTTCATATTCCAGTGAGAGTTCAGATTCTACTCAAGATATCAAGGGTTTAAAATATGACATCCATAGATTTTATGGTAAACACAATCCGGCAAGGTATCTTGATTGGGAGCGACAAATTGAAAATCTGTTCGATTTCAACAACTATCGGGAGAACCAAAAGGTGAAAGTGGCACAGCATCCATTCACCAATTATGCGGCAGAGTAGTGGAAAAACTTAAAGGCATCGAGACCATATGCTAGGAAGAAGCCAATTACAACTTGAGAGAGATTGAAGTCCGAGCTTCGTTTATATCATGTTCCACCTACATATCTAATGGAATAACATTCTTATTTGAGCAATATGAAGGAAGGAATTCAATCTATGGATGAGTATTAGCAAGATCTCTAGTTGACCATGAGAAGGGTCGGGATAAAGGAAGACGATGCATTTATCAAGAATATTTTTATAGAAGGCTTACGGGAAAATTTCCAAGTACCGGTTATGCTTCAACATCATGTGTCGATGAAATATTTATTGGTGAAAGCAATATTGGTTGAGAGTACATTGAGACCGAAAAAGACACAATTCATATTTTCCAATAAAAAACCAGGGTTTGATTCGGGAAACACTATGTTCGGCCGAGGTAGAGGAAGCACCATAGGAGGTCGTGGTCCGACGCATTCCTATTCAAACCCCGACTTATAATTCCTGTGAAAGAAGGACGACACCCTTTACTCAATAATCTATCAGAATTCCAAGTAAGTTTACTTCTTCATCAATTACTGTTTCTTCTTATGCTCCTACTTGTTCCCATTGAAGAGAACAAGGACATATTTGAAGTAACTGCACTCATGCTCGAGTATTGACCACAATTGAGGAGGAAGATGAAGAAGATGAATATGCTGATATGCAAGCATTATACGAAAGTGAGAAAGAACAGGTAGATGAAGAGATTATTATAAATGATCATGGTGAAGGTCTAGAAACACAGGGTAACTTTGTGTCAATGAGACTCCTCAACTCTCAAATGGCTGAATCTGAGGTATATCGTGTTAATATTTTCCATACTCGTTTCCTTCTGAAAGATAAGAATTGTTTACTGATAATGGATGGTGGTTCATGTGCTCATACTATTTCTAATCTTCTAGTTAAATCATTATCTTTGCCTGTCACTACTCATCCATATCCATACAAAGTTATTTGGTTAAATAGTAGTGGTGAGATTAGGGTTAATAAACAATGCATGATTAACTTTAAGATATGAAAGTATCATGATTCTATCTTTTGTAAAATGGGTTAAAATGGGTCATACCTATATTTTTTAACTACCTATATTACACAACCCATATTTGACATGGCTGCCCATTGGCCACCATGGCTATTTCCTATATAACTGCTACTATAATATTTTTAGTGGGAAATTAAAGCACATGTGATAAAATATAAATGATTTTATTGTGGTGCATTGATATCACATCAATGACACACCTCATTAATGATGAGAGTTACAATATATAGGGCTTGAAAGACAAAAAAACAATAGGGAAAAGTAAAAGTTAACTAACTATCTTATATGGAAAAGGATTCTAACCAAAGAATATTTACCTAAACCTAATAGGAAGCTAATTCTATAAGGTAATTACCATTTATAACCTTTCCTACAAGAAAATTATTTCTATTCCCTTAACAACATGTTATTAGAAAGTAGTTGCTTTGTGTACTGGTATTAAATTTCTATGTGATAGATAACTACATTTAGCAGTGGTTTTTACTATAATAACTACTACAAAACGTATATAAAAACTACCATTCTCAATGCGGATCCTGTTTGGACCCATTATCATAACAAACACAAGAGAGGGTGAAAGCAACACAATATTTAAAAGTAAAGAACAAGTCCAAGACATTTTGAAGCAAAGTTTACACTTTCAGCACTTACACCTTCATGCCACAAGTACAAAATCTACCCTTTCACTTACCCCACTCTTAACCTAACATCAAAGATCAATATCACCCATATTCAACCACATTTCTTTCATATTTTCGAAAATCCAAAATTTCATCCTTCACAACTATGCCACAATTTTGTTTTTTGAATAATTAATTCTTTTACTCAAATTTGGACCTTGGAGGGTTCAAGACCCAAATGAAATGAAATATTTACCTTTCTTTTGCAAGAATGTCCAAAATCTAAGTGTATGGTTTAGGTGTGATTTGGTGTTTGATCTTGGTGATCAAAGATGTGGACTTATGGAATTCATGTGAGAGAGTGATATAGGAGTGTTCTTGGTAACAGATTTTTATTTTTATTTGGCAAGGTGGTATTCTTGTGTTATGAGCAAGAGAAGATGAATGTATTTATGGTTAAGGGAAAGAGTGAGAAGAAGATACAAAACGGAAAGAGATCAAATATGGAGTAGCATTTGATGCAGTTCGATCCGTGTGAGTGGTCAGAAACAACCACAGAAGTTATAGCTGCAGTGTCATGTGGCACAGATCGATTGGACTCATAGTTTGTTGAGCTAGCTCTTGCGCCACAGTCTATGCCCTATGAATATCTTCATCATAATTCATCAGGCACGGTTCGTGCTGTACCTATATTCAATGGGCATGGATCATGTTACGTGATTTGGCCTGGGCTTTTCACCCCACTTTCTTTTCTTCTTAGCCCATCTTTTAATTTAAAATCACCAAAATTAGGCATAGTATTGTTCTTCCCTTGAAATTCAGCAAAAATCGCTTCCCAAAACACACAAAAACATGTATCAAAACAAACTACTACACAAAATCAACGAAAATGAAATCGCTGTATATTTATTGTCGTCCTCACAACTTATTTCTAACATTTATTCACTGATCAAATAAAACCTACCGTGAGGTCTCCGGAGCCACCATCCATGACTCCACCCATGATGACATCAGTGAGGAGAAGTCTCCACACATGGTCATCCTTACCTTCTACCTTAAAAGCTTTGAGATACCTATGTTCACCTTTTATCATTGTTGAAAATTTTGGATTTGGTTTGGGTTTAAGAGGAGGTAAATGAGGTTATAATTCCTTCCCTTGCTCCCTCACCCAATGCATGTTGGTGTTTATAATAATAGAGCAGAATTATCCTTAAGCCTGGGAACACTAGCAACGTGCTATTCTTCCAAAATTTCGACAACATTCTCATCAAGCACGTCAAGAACACGTAATCTCTCAATAGAATGTAAGGGTTCATCACACTCACTAGCCATGCATGCATCACCAACCTAAATTATCATCATTACACACATTTTTTCCATTGCAAGAATAAGAGGTAGACGCATTTTTTTACTTATAGATCTCAAACTCATTTTTATCTCCCTCATTTTTTAGTGTGAGTGTTCCATTGTAGACATCAATTTTAATTCTTGACATTTTGATAAATGGTTTGCCCAGTAAAATTGGGGGTACACATGCATCATGCTTCATGTCGAGAATGTAGAAGTCCACGGGAAACACCAACTTACCTACCCTAACTAAGACATCCTTAACTATTCTCTTAGGAGTAGTTTGGGAATGATCGCTAGTTGGATTATTACCCAAGTTTGTTGTAATTCTCCAAGGTTTAGGTCTTTGTATAGGTCAGATGGTTTGATATTAATTGAAATCCCTAAGTCTATCATGACATCTTTAACTAATTTACCTCCCAAGTCTATAAGAATGAAAAACATGTGGGGTCACCACATTTCTTAGGTAAGCTCTTGTAACGCAAAGTGGACACCCCTCCAATTTTCACTTTCCTACTTTCTTAACAGGTTTAGTCCTCTTCCTAGTACATGCATTTTTAGAGAATTTAGAATACTTAGGGATTTTCTCAATAGCATTTACCAAGGGAATACTAACCTCACATTGTTTGAAGACTTCACGAATTTCTTCAGTGTCCACTTCCACCTTTTTCTTGGCCCTCAAAGCTGTCAGAAATAGCGGTCGAGGGGTAACCTTTTTTTTATCTTCTTGGTGGCAGGTTTCCATGGGGAGTGAGTATACTCGGGCTCTACAATCTCTACTTCCTCGGCGCCCCTCTGAATTTGGACTTCTTCCTCGAGTCTTCCCTTGATACTTTCCACCACAAGGTTCTCTTCTTGCACCATTTCACCCTCAGGTTCCTACACCTCCTTCCTATTGCGCAACCTGATAGCACTCACGTTTTGTCTTAGATCCACCTCGGGTTGGGATGGAAGCTTCCCGGAGTTTCTTGCTTCAAGTTGGCTCATAGATTTATCCACTTGCCCCTAGGGTGGGCAAAAAACCGAAAACCGAATAAAAAATTGAACAATCCAAATTCGAATAATCTGAACCAAATTTAAAATATGATTTTTGGATAACCAAATTTAGTAAACCGATTCTTGAATATGGTTTTTGGTTTGGTTTTGGATATTGAAACTCAGTCTGAAACCTGACCCGAATACCGAATTGCAATTAAAAATACATTAATTATATATACTAATAATATAATTTTACAACTCTAAAAATTATCAATGGGAACCTGTACAAATGGTGGCAGCTACTATCATTATTCCTACTCTATTGTTATAGGTTTTGACCAGATTGTCCCAGTTGACAATTATGTTCCTGGTTGTCCATCTACTGCTGGGAGTCTTCTCTACGGACTTCTCCAATTACAAAATTAATAAATCAATAGGTACAAAGAAGGACTTCCTTTATTGGTGACTTGAGCATTAGCATCCATTGACGGTAAAATATAAATTAAATTACAATGAATAAGATTTTTTTATCAAATATATAGCATCATTTTTAATCATTTTATTCTTCAACAATAGTATTAAAAAAACTCACCATAGAATTTTTATAACTTCTAATCATATATTTCAAGATATTTACCGTCAAAGTTGGGATCTTAAAAGGGTACTTAGGGAGTAGGGATGTTTATTGAGCGAGTCCATTGTGAGAAGAATTTTGTTCTAACTCATGTTCATTAATTATTATTTTTGCAAAGTTCGAGGAAAGTTCAACATGTTTGTGAGCTCTTAATCTTTTAACTCATAATTTTCTATTAACTTATATATGACCAAAGATTTTTAGTTTTTCTTTTTTTATTGAATGTCACCCTGCAGTTTTAACATTAAAATATGAATTAATTTATTTGAAAAAGTTTTTTTTATCAAATATATAGCATTGTTCGTAATTATTGTATTTTTGAAGCAATAGTATAAAAATAATTGTCAGCAATAGTCCGCCAAAATAGATCCATCAGATGCTCTCCATTATTTCATTTTCGCTGTTTTTATTGAAAATGGCTTTGAAACTAAGTCTGTATTAGGTGTTTTAATTTATTTTGTGTTATATATAAACTTAATAATAAGTCGGTTATTTAACATGATTGGGGACAAGATTGATCTGCAGGAAGGGACCATTGCATCGGGATAATGATTTCAAGCCACGATGCTGGAGGGGATAGGAAATTGTCCGGTGGTCAGAAGCTCTTCCTCAGCTGTGAAGCGGTTCTTTTAATAAAACAGCCCTCCGAACCAGTTGGCGAATCAGGTCCTCTCGCATTTTTCTTACTGTTCGAACCAGCAACGCTGCGGAAGGAGCCTTCTT
This sequence comes from Rubia tinctorum, assembly GCA_032355605.1. NCBI lineage: Eukaryota > Viridiplantae > Streptophyta > Magnoliopsida > Gentianales > Rubiaceae > Rubia > Rubia tinctorum. The sequence continues at coordinate 16,801 of JAULKM010139915.1, forward strand.
TATGCAACGATGTAGCTTCTGTTAGTAATGCAAATGGGCCACTCAGCCCAAAATCGATTTTAAAAGGAAAATAGAAAATTTTTGTTTTATTCTTTGTCCCACATGGGAAGAAGAGTAGAAATAGGGTTGGTTTAAATATGGAAATGCTTCTCTACTCCCTTGAGTGAGCAAGAAAAGTAAGGACCCCTCATGCACACCGCCGCCGCCGCCGACCGACCGAATCGCCCGTCCGGACGTGACGAGGCGAGGCGAGGCGAGGCGAGCGGACGGACGGACGGGTCGGGTCTTGAGCCCATATTAATCTTTTTGGTCCAAATTAGTTTTGAGAGTCCAACATTTATGAGACTTCTCAGATAATCAAACATTTTAAACTAAATCTTATTTTTCTCTATGTTTCTTACGGAAAAAAGCGTTTTTTAACCCTTCCGAATTTTAATCATCCCATGTTCCTATCCGTTGCTAAATTTTAGTCTGTCAAACTGTACGTGGTTGTTTAGTCCAAGTTTAAGTTACTATATTTTAGTCCACGTTCACGCACGTTTGCTGAATGGCTATATGGTCTTGGAATTTTCTAAAAATAGAGTTCCGACTGTTGGTGTATTTGCCTATAAAAGGCTGTTCCATGAGCCGATCAGAAAAAAGAACGAAGCAATCCTCTCTTCCTTTTCTTCTACTCTGCTTTTGTTTAAAATTCTCTGAGCAATAATACTTACGAGTTCCACCTCCTATACTTGAGTGCATGAGTAAGGGAGTTTTTCTGTGGTACCTTGGGAAACGAACGCTTGCGTAGAACCTTGCACCACGGTTAGGCAAATTTCGTTTCAAAGACAGTGACTTATCACGCCCACAGCTCGTTTTCAAAATCAGAACTTTTTTTCCCATTTCGGTTTCAAAGATCTATTTTTGAAATCTTTGGTTTTACAAATACTATGTGACCATACATTGCTTTACGAACAATATATTACAAATTCTACCAACAGTAGGATGAACCGAAACGTAAAGATTAGATCTAAAAAACTCAAACAAGGACAAAGAGACTCTTAGTGAAAATATCAGCTATTTGAAGAGATGTGGGAATATTGTGAACTCGCTTTTTTTCTTCATTTTAAAGTTCAACCCTAGTTAGCATCCAACTTTTTTTTAATGAACCCCAACCAAGAATGAACTCGAATTTCAAGAAGATTGGTCAGATTAGTTTGGAGCCATCAAACAGCTTTTGTAGCAGTTCTCCCGGCCAACCTAGTGATCTTTAGGTCACGATTTTGCTTCAGATTGCCAGTTTGTTGGGTTACCCGGTGAGATTAGCTCAGTCTTGGATAGGGAACGATCCGTGTAAGAATTAGGATGGCGTAATTTGCAGTTTAGGTAAAGTTACATCGATTAATTTCGCGAGCCATAATTTTTCCGGTACGATTTCGCCTAGTCTAGCCAATCTTACTTCAGTGAAAACCATAACTCTCAAGGACAACTTAACTGGTCCTATTCAAGGGTAGTGAACGGTGTTCGCGACTTCACCTTTATGTGATTGCATGTAATCGTGTTACTGCTTTATGTAAATCGCATGACTTTATGCTTTCAATTGATTCGTATTAATTTTAGCATGA
>JAULKM010139926.1:0-18403 GCA_032355605.1 Rubia tinctorum
AAACATGAATTCAAGATGAAACTAGGGTAGAAAATGGAAGAAATTTAGGGTTTTCACAGTAGAGAATTGGGAGAAAAGAGTTGGGGAAGAAGAGAAAAAGTGATGAGTATTTATAGTACAAAAATCCCAAAAATTAAATTTGAGTAGGTGGCCATCGTGACTCATGACACATCCATCGTGACTCACGACAGCAAGAGTACTCTGCCCTCAAGTGATTTAATCTCTTTGGTCATCATGTAGTGTTCTCTTCTTCCTTTCTTCGGGTCTTCAAAAGTCTTCATAGTCTTCACAATGGAATCTTCAAGGTCTTCAAATGTTCAACAATTACTTCATCTCGGGGAATTCTTATTACAAGTGACAAAAGCGATAAAGTCGTTCTCAACTCTAATACTAGGTATTCAAGGTAAAATAGAGTATCCAAAGCATACAAGTCTATCAAAATGAGTACAAAAGATCCCAAAATAACTATATAAAATGGACACACCAGTAGCTAGTGGTAAGTTGGGGTCGTCCACAGAGAAAAGTGAGTCAATCAAGTACTAAACATAGCTAAAAAGCACAAAAAGGTGTCATTTAATGTGTGTGGTAAGGTATGGGGTATTTTTTTACTTTGAAAACACTATAACTATTTTAATAAACTATATTAGGATGCAAATAACACAAAATATATGAATATTGATGCTAGGAATTCCTTTCGAACTAGCATCATATCTAGATTTGGCACTGCAGTCTTTATCATCCTCATGAAACATGCATAGCAAGGTCCCGGGGAAGTCCCTGAGATACTCTCTGATGCCTAAATCAGTGAATAATCAATATAGTGGTAATGTTTAAGGAAAAATGCCATTACCTCTTCTGCTGCACGGATCACCTATTTATGGGTGATATATTCCACAATCTCTACAAATCATGGACCATGTTCTTTGGTCATGGTTTTAGTGGCATGTTTATAGGTAAGAACCTTCTCATCTTCTAGGTTTTCTTAGAATGACTAGCTCTGGGTGAGGTGCTGCTATTAGCAAGGTTATTTCTCTTCTTATTCGAACTGTCTCTTACTAGGTTCGCAGGGCTCGAGGTATCACTTCTGGATTGGACTTTGCGTGGTTAAGGGAGGTGTATACCAAATATAATTTTAACGAGACTTGGGCGTAACTAGTTTACACTTCTAGAACATCCATCAATTATCGACTCTTTATCAATACGACTAATCCAATGTCCTGCAAGCGAGAAACATGAAGATATAACAATAAAATCCTCTAATAGAAACTACGAGGAATCAACCTATATGCTAGAAGTTATTAGTTGCCTGCGTCAACAATTAGGAAAAACTATTTAAATTCATCAAAAATCTAAACAATTTCATCAGTTGACAATCACAATTAGTTGTCAACCATAATTACAATCTTACATCAATTAACGACAACCACATCGACAAAAAGACAAATCTTCCAGGTTCATCTTAATGTCTAGTAAGTAATCAATTCACAATTATAAACTAGTTATACTTCCTATTGTCTAAAGCATGCATTAATCACACAACAAAGCACATACATATTTGATAATCAGTGAAAAAGGGTAGAAGTGCTTACCAATTGCTCCTAAGATGATACCTAGCCTAGGTAATGAAAATTCATAACATAGAATATAAATCTAAAAGAAACATGGAAGAAATTGAAAGATAAATGGAAAAATTAGGGGTTTGGAGGCCCCAAGTCAGGTTCACATCAAATGGGGAAGAAGAGGCTATTTATAGCCCAAGAAAACAAAGGAGAAGAGGCCAAAAAGTCAAATTCTGGATGGTTTCCATAGACCGAGGTACATACCGTAGTCCATAGAGGTCAATATGATATCTTCTTGATTCCACCACTACGAGTGAGCCGTTCATCCATTTTGAGAGTTCTTGTAGTTTTTTTTATAGTAATCGCAATGGAGAATCCAATTATTCTATCCATGGACACCAATCCATCTCTGATCCTTCTTATAACTCCTTCAAAACTTGAATTATTCTTCACCCGTTACTTTTCTTTCCTTCTTCATGTTACTTTGTAAGTGGCATTCCTTTTTCCACTACCCTTGGGAATGGCTTTCTCCAATGATGGTCTCCAAATAAAGCACACAAAACAAGTTGAAACTAACCAAATCATAGAGGTAAAACACGTTGGACACTAATGCTTAAAAAATAGGGAAATGAGAGTAAATAACCACACACGACGATTCTAACCCCCTACATGGTAAAACACATAATAATCAGACTAAACAAGATAAAAATAGGCATTTATTGGTTAATAAAATAGAAAATCTATGTGAAATCAAGTCCCCCACACTTGGATCCTTGCTCATCCTAGAGTAAGAACAAAGAAAGCCCTAAGGTGGTTTCCTAAACTGCATTTCCTAAACAAAATCGACACCATTGTTCCTAGAACTACCCTAACCCAAAACATAAAGGCTTACTAAGCCTCACATCCCGACCTAAGGAGTTCTAATCCACCAAATCAACAAAAACTTCATGCCATAATAAGAATAAGGTTTGAACATCCAAAGAGAAACAAAGAGGGAAGCTTAATATACCCAAAGAACCAACTAATAGGAAAAAAAATAAGAGAAAGGCCTTCACATATTTCAATTTTTATCATTTTTCCTAGGAGCCTTCTCATGTTTTCATCCCAACCTCTTATTTACTTTATCCCTCACACTTCACCATTTTCCACACCTTTAGGCCTCTCACCTTTTTTCATGTTAGTTCTTGGTTTAATTTTAAATGCGACATTGGTTTGTATTCGGCATGGTGTCATTCTAATAGACTACATGCCAATGTTGTATGTAAGTGTTGCTTATTCATAGAGGTTTACCGTTTCATTTTATTATACGGGGGATTCACTGATATGGGGGATTCCTCTGGAACCACCGCAATTCTCCATGTCAGCTTCGTGAAACCAGTAGAACAAGGTCTCAAAAAAGTCCACGGGATCCCCCTATGATGGCTAAGTTAGTGTATGGTCATTGTATGAATAGTATCTGAAAAAATGCCCTCACCTTTATAATTATTCAGACTGCCAATATATAGTTGGTATTTACCGTAATCTTTGCTGATAGTGAACGGTGTTCCTAGATTCTAGTTTCGATAACACGATCGTGGGTGAGAGTCATCATTCTTGTTTGGGTTCACTTGATTGGTTCACTAGATACAAGGTTCTACTTTGGCATTAAGCTTCACACGGCTAGAGAAGACTTAACCAATTCCTCTTTTCATTAGACATACTGCCTTTTCCCCTGGTTCGCTAGGTTCAAAGTATATCTTTATTTGGGACTTCGCATGACTAAGGGGGTTGTATACAATAAGCCTCCCTAGCCACGAGGTTCAATAGGCGCATTGATTTTTGTATGTTAATTTTGAATGAAATTTAGTACACTAATAATGAAGTGTTGTGGGACTTCGTGGATAAAATAACTACTTAATTAATTTGTATTTGGTTGGTAATAATGACGGGAATTTTCACCGATCGAAGGTTCCTTTTTAAACTTACTTACGTAACTTTCACGTGTTAAAAAAAGTGCCCCTTTTGAGGCACAATTTTGATACGAGATTATAAGAAGTAACTATTGTGATTTTATGGGTCATACCTGAAGTATTAGCTCTATCATTGGGATATTGAAAGAGCTTGTCACAAAGCTTCTAAGGTACTTTCTTTTTGTTGTCCTCCGTTTCTCAAATATGGTTAGTACTCGATCGGGATCATCTTCCTTCGTAACCCATTTTAGTATGGATGATGCTTGGTAGTGACGCTTACTCCGGGGAGGAGTGCATGATTGAAATTGAAGCTTTGGAAGACGTAGATGATATTGATAGCATTATGAACAATAATATTTTTCCAGCTTTAACAAAATTTCATCCTTTCTTGAAAGACTTTGTCATTAGGCTAGCCACAACTGGGGAAAAGGTATAAAGCCCTCTTTCAGGGTATTTTAGTGCATACGAGCATAATTTTATATATGGATTATTATTGACTATCTCTAGTTTCATTAGGCGTTTTATAGATAGATATAATGTGGCTCTTTCCCTGTTTCATCCACATTGATTTGTTGTATTGACTTGGTATGTAGAGTTATGTAAAGATACTAAGAAGATTTTAGAACTTGAGGATTTTCTTAAGTTCTATAAGTTGTGTAGTGTTGTTTCTTCAGTTGGCGTGGGTACACTTTGTCATGCAATTCCTAAAATTCATCTTGTGGATAAATTCCCTAGTAATTGTGGACCATGGAAAAACTTGTATTTCTTTATTAAGGAAGTGGAAGGTATGTTTTCTCCATCTTGGAATCATGTTGTTGACATTGAACCTCGGCCTAGAGTAGGGATTTTATGTAAGGATAGTTGCGTTATGTTGTGGAAATGTTACGTTATATTGTGGAGATAAACTGAACTCGAGGTAAGAAAGGTTAATTTTATTCCCTTAGGGTTTGTTACTTATGCTCCTTGTTCTTTATTTAACTTTTTGTGTGTTAAAGAGATGACGTTATTTAAGGTTGGTGCCAAGCCTACTAAAGGGGGTAATAAAGAGAAGACTATTTCAGAATGACCTCCTCATAATAAAGCCAAAGTTGTTTGTAAATCTTCCTACTAGTTCAACCGAACCTACTTCTTATACTGTAGGTGTAGAGACAAATGAATTTTCTATAATTATTAAGAAGGATGTTCCTTCTCTCTATGTCCAGATTTGTGACCTGTTGTTTTATTTTTTATGGATTATTATTATTATATATTCATTATTTTGATTCATAGTTGGGTGAAATGATCAAATATGTTGGTATGGAGATGACCCACACAAAAATAATTGAAGCTGATTGAGGAAAGATGTGGAGATTTAGAAGTGGCCACGAGGGAAAAGGACAAGATAAACAACATTCTGATGGACCAACATTTGAGCTATAGAGCGGAGATTATGCTGATCCAAAACATTCTCGTGCTTTGGTAAATAAAATTTTAAAATTTCAAGATTTTAAAATTTCTTTGAAAAGATTTATCAAAAGATTGCGGACTTGGAGCGCCTACAGGCTAAGGAGTTGCGCGAACAAAAAACTAAAGTGATGATTGAGGGACTCTGTGATCTTGATACCTTAGAGTAGTGCATTAATCATGTTGGAGCCATAGTCGATGGTGAGTATTTGTAAATGATTTCCAACGATAAACATCCTTATCCAATGCTTACTGAGTTTGAGGAGATGTCTTAATTTCCAACGTTGAAGGAGGTTAAAGAAAATGAGTATGACAAATTCTTAGAAGAAAATTCCGAGGTTGAGAAAGTTGTGGTGGAGAAGGATACTAGGGATATTATTGAAGAGTTGCTATAAGAATTTTTGCCAGATACAAAAATGTTTGGTCATACTAGTATGCATGTGGGAGTTGGTAAGGTGTTAGCTTCTTATGGTATTAGGTGTTCATTTGTGGAGAAGAAAGATTAGAATGGAAGTTTTTAATTTTCAAATCTTGGATTTTGGACGGCCATTTATGAGGCCTTATTTGTGTATTTTATAGGATGTTGTTAATTGAAATGTTTTGATGTTTGTGGTTCTAATGGTTTTGATTGCTGCTTTTATATTTGTAAACTAGTAATGCCGGTACACGTCTCATGGTGTTCACGGTGTAGCATTAATGGTTTGTCACTTGTGTCACTGGCTGGTAATGTTCCAGGCGTATATGAAACTGCGAACAATTACATCATTGCTTTGTCATCATGTTTTTCCATTACACGTTTCCACGGTACATTCTTAGCTTACAAAAAAGTGATTTGCGAGGTAGAGGTTTAGGGTTAAAAGTATAGTTCTTACCAGCTGGTAATTTTCCATGGTTTAAGCAAGGTTGCAACAACCTTCCCTTTTTATTTTTGTGTAGTGCGTTAATGGGCTTTTAGGTTCAAAGTGGACCTTAAGTACTTTTTATCATAAATATGTCATTTTGTTTTTCCCAACAACTTTTTAGTTGGCTAGTTTCTCAAAGATCATGGGTTTTATTAAATATTGCTTGATTCTGTAGGCTTTGGTGTGCCTATATAAGTTCTTTCACCCAGCATTTTTAAATGCACGAGGATGAGCGTGTTTGGAAACATAATTCACGTGTTTTATGATGCAACAATTTTTTACTCAAAAGGTGGCTTTTATGTGTTGTTGTGATCAGGCATCTTGATAGATTTGGATGAGTGTAATTTTGGTAAGATATGTATGGATTTATATTTTGTTTGTTTGCATAGTTTTGGTTTTCTTAGATTTTCTGGCTTATGGCTTGATCTGTGAGTGATATAAGTGAATGGAAAGGACAGAAAGATGGTGGTTTTGTAACCATATATGAGAAACTTGTCAAGCGGGCATGAAGAAGAGCTAATATGGGCTTCGTCACCCAGATCCGCCCCATATGATTGTTAGGAGGAGGATACGTACAGTGCAGGCTGTGGTTCTGACCTAATCAGCCACATGTACTTATTTTAGAATGGTTCATTGTTTTGGGTGTATCAATCTTGTTGTTGCTATACTTATTTAGCCGAACTATTAAAATAATGTGTTACTGGGGGCACTATTGTAAACAAGAATGGGGGGATGAAATTTATCCTCTTGTTCATTAAAAGGATGTATATGGCCTATTTGGGGTTTATACATGTGTTTATTATGGCCGAATTGTATATCATTTAAGATTTGAAGATTGTATCGAGTTGTATCCTTGAAAATTTTAGGTTTGGCTAGTGTGTATTGTTTTTTTAGAGGTTGACTACATTTTGTGAGAGTTTGAACACTGTACACTTTACTAAATCTAGTTTAATGTATGATCATCATTATATAGCAGTCCTGTGTTTGTTTCTACCCGAGGTCTACATCTCCAATGTGGGGATAGGTCTACAATGATAAACTCTATTGATTATGCAAGGAATTTATTATATGTCAGATGATAGTTCTATTTATTTCGTTGAAGTATTTTTCTAAAAATTTATGAATGAAATTCTACATTGCGTTAGGTTGATGTTTGTGTTTTACGTACCTTAGTTATGGCTAAGTGATGTCGTGATTCATTGTTGAGGTGTGTTTTGGATTGGTTTATCTTGTTGCCCTCATTTACTCCTACCTCATCTAGGTTTTCAAGTTTGTATTGTAGCTTTCTTTATCAACCTTGTATCTTATAGTGGCTGGTCATCATTTGTTGATTACGTATGTTCGTCATATTCATTTTCACTATTATGCTTAGCTACTTCCGAGCATATTATTTTTCCTCTTTTGGCATGAAAACCTGGCCTCTTCCAGATACTATGAAGTTCTGAAAAGAAACAATCGGTCCTCACATACGACGCCACTGATGCGGGGGATTCCTTCCAAACCAACATAATATTTGAAATCAGCACAATGCTCCATATTATCTTCATGAAACCTGCAGAACAGGGTCTCGGGAAAGTCCCCGGGATCCACCTCCGATGCATAAGTTAGTGTATGATTAATTTATGAATATTATCTAGAAAAATGGAGTTACCTTTCTAGTTGTTCATACCGTCTATATATAGCTGGTATTTACTGTAATCTTTTCAGATCGTGAACCATGTTCCTAGACTGTGGCTTTGGTGACACGATCGTGGGTGAGAGTCATCCCTCTTATTTGGCTTCGCTTGATTGGTTCGCTAAATACAAGGTGCTACTTTGGCATTAAACTTCGCATGACTAGAGGGACTTAGTGAAGTCATCTTTTCACTAGACGTTGGGTTCAAAGTACATATTTATTCGGGAATTCGCACGACTAAGGAGGATGTATACCAGTTTAAATGTGGCAGTGATCTGTAGTTGGTTGTGGTGTCATCCTAACCAACTACAGGCTGGCAACGTATGTAAGTGTGGGTAATTTATAGTGGTTCAGGGTTTCAGTTTACATGTGGCTCGGTTAGGCTGATTGCAGGTTGACATCGTATGTACGTGTCGTTCATTAATCTGTGTATGACCAACAACAGTTATGAACCGCGGTCAATGTCACACAGTCCAAGTTTTCTTACATATCCTATCAAATCGATGCATTTTAAAATTGTCCCATAACTACAGATAATTTAATTCTTTGCTATGAAATTCATAAGTCATAGCTAGAAATTATTCATCAAGTTGGACCAATTTCTAGTTGAGTGATTTATATTTAGTATATATGCTATATTTATTTTATGTGGTTACTTCTATTCACAATTATTAATGATTTCATTATATTTAACAGTTTACCGCGTATTGTAGGACCCGAGAGCCTTCAGTTATTGATGTTGACTACTACACAATGTCAGTGGACAACCTCCATTTCAGTTGCACCTTGAAACTATAAAACTTTGGGATTAACCCCACTATAGTAACTCTTATATATAATTTGATTTTCGTTTAAGATTTATTTATTTTGTTATCATTGCATATATACTAACTTTATTTTTCTGTTTATGATTTAGCACATCCCCAGGGATATTGTAGCACACCTACCAAGTGAGAAAACCCCAGTTGTGTTAAGGTGTTACAGAAGAGAATGACACATGAACTACTTGAGGAATATGAAGATCAAGGCCCTGTCCCAAAAGGGTTTTGTGGAGCTTCTAAGTGGAAACTACCCGTTCATTTGGGGACAAGGTCTTCTTCAAGCAATTAGATGATTCCGGGCCTATAGTGTTCAAGGTCGTTATTCTTCGAGTTTCATGATTTTACTGCTTAATTAATTAACATTTTGACAGGAACAAAAACAAAATAATTTTTATTTGGAATACTTGTTTACTGTTGTTTTTGGGAATATTCGTTCTTGGGAATATTCGTTCTTAGGAATATTTGATTTATAATTTATTTTTTTTGTGATTCAATGTAGCAATCAAATTTTAATTTACATATCTACCAATTGTCTCAATTTTTAATCCTACCATTCAAAACCACATTTAAAAAATACTTTCATAGATAAAATTAAATTATACTTTTGTACTGAAAAAATGTTCCAATCATTTTCAAACAAGCAAACAATTTTTATGACCCTACATTTTTTTTATTAGTAAATATTTTTTTAACTAATTACCGACACTGGCCTTTGCATTTGGCATCAATAATTTCGACACATGATGCGAGGTCGACAATTCCATCACTACAATTCTACTGGACCTTTTACCTCGGTTTTCAGTCCAAAAAAACCGAGGTAAATACTGCGTTGTAAAAAGTATATTTTTTTACCACGGTTCATGACCAAGGTAAAAAGTATCTTTTAATTCATTTTTGGACTGACAACAAAAGGTTTTGTGACCGACGTCGGTCCAAGCAAGAAGGCAGACTATAAGAGACCATAGCTGCGACTTTGTTTAGGTTGACATCGGCATGCATAAGAACCGACATTGGATACTCTTGGGCACCCGTGGAAGGCTAATGAATGCAACATCATTTTGAGTGGCCAACGTCGCAAAAAAAAATTTGACGCCAGTTTATGCGACGTAAGTATGGTGTCATCTCTTCACCGGTATGTGTTACATCACGGATAAATAATGGAGACATTGGTTCTCGTATAATATTATAATATTTAATATATGATGACACAAACAATCATTTATCCATATCCATTACATGTTAATTAATATTCCAAAACTCGTGAAATTGTTTAACATCATACAATAATCAATTATTGTTCAATTAATGTGAGAATCATTGACATAAAAAAACCCACATAAATTGAACACCTATTACCAATACATGTTAGAATATATTAAAATACATAAGGTTGATGTGAAAATGAAACATTAATTGTATTGAACCTCCCTTGTCTACGTTTTACGACATTAACACTATCAGGGGACTAGGTAAATGACAAGTCCGTCCATCTACATGCTGAAAGTCCATTGGGAGGTTGTCGCCGTACCTCTCAAAAATATAATTTATAAGCTCTAAATTCTTCCTAACTACAACTAAGTAGATAGTGGCAATCGGGGTCGTCCACGAAGAAGAGGGATCTTTCTAAGGGTTCATGCACATAGGGGTTGATACTAGGCCAGATATGGACATACATGTATATACATATATAATAAAGCATGTGAAGAAGGGGGTTTTCGGTTGGTTTTTCTAAGTTATGAATTTAAAATAAGATAACTAGCAAGTAATGTAAATCTACTAAATATGCAACAAACTACTAGAAAGAGATTAAAGCACAAGTTACGGGACCTTGGGCGCAATTGATTTCCACTTCCAAGCCTCTTATCTATCCTTGAATCTACAACCTATTTAATACTTTAACTACTTTTTGTGAAGACAAATCTTTTATCCTTTTTTGATAGTATTTTACAAGAGTGAATTCGACATCTCTTGCTAAATCTCACTAGTGACCCCTTTAGTCGAGAAACTGTTAAAGATATCCCATTAATGACATTGAGTACAAAGAATAAACAAGCTTGGTAATACTTATAAACACTACACCGTGTCTAAGCATTGGACCAATTCATGCATTTACATAAGATTAGTCAAATATGTTCAATGTTCATAGACCTCTCCTATTTGCTACACAAAACAAACATGACAAAGAGTTCGACATTATCACATTTATCTAACAATTATGAAATCATCAACACAATTAGAAGCTCTAATTCATGCCCTTGGATTCCATATCAAAAGAGGGTAAAATTAGCTACTTTCTCCCAACCCTAACAAGCAATCACACGAGCAATTCATATGCATAAACTTCCAACAACATTAATGAATTCAACAACCAACATTCAAAGCTCCATAAATGTACAATAGAAAAAGCATTAAGTAGCTAATAAAGAGTTCTCAAGGCATGTGTTTGAAAGCCTCAATCAATTACTCCCAAGAAGATTACTAACCTAGATAATGAAAGCACATAACTAACCTACAAAAACTAAGAAAAGAAGAAGAAGAATTCTAGGGTTTTGAAGCCCAGAATTTCATGCAGGAGGGAGAAGAGAGGAAGAAGAGAGGAAGAGAGAGGATAAGACTTCATAAGTATAGTACAAAAAGTAGAAAAGAATTATGGCCACTCGTCCGTCGCAACTTGCGACATACTCGTCGCGAGTCACGATAGATGCCAAAGAAAACATCTTCATTTATTTTCTCGTTTCAAGTATTCCTCTTCAGTTCACTTCAATTCCCCATGTCTTCAAATCTCAAACGCAAGTCTTCAAATCTTCAAAGTTAGTCTTCAAAGTCTTCAAACAATTACCCTGTCACACAAAATCCTCCAGAAAAGTAATAAGAGCACAAAAGTTGCTCTTAACTCCTCTTAGAGAATTTCAAGGCAAAATGTAACATATAGAGCACAAAAGTATTCAAAAGTGAATCCAAAAAGTCCCAAAATAATCGTATAAAATGGACACATCATTCATCGATAACTCTCTTTGTCCTATTAAAACCAATACACATGAAACAAAATTTATGTTAGAATTGGGATGTCCCCAAATGATGTACACATAATATAGTCATATGCAGACGACATTAATCTCAACATGGAAAAAGTACCTGATCTATTTTAAAGCGATGTAGCATGCAGGAGAGACCGAAGTCGTAGAGTCCGACTGACCAACGACGTTGGGCATTCATAGATGGTTCAATAATTTCATAGAAAATGCGATGCTGGTCAACGTTCGGTCCCATATTGGATGGGACGATTACTTGTGACCGACGTTGCACATTGAACCAGTGTTAATACAAAGATGTGATTATTGTCCACAACCAGTCCTAATCTAAGCCTTTTTCTCACTCCTTACAAACATGGCATTATTTTGGAAACATAAGCAATATACACTATATAACATGTAACATAATCATCACACATCGTTAAAAAACATATAGAAGGTATGGTAATAAAATAGCTAAATGAACATGGAATGGATGGAAACTACCTCAATTAATTTGAACCTGGAGATGCTCAATCCTCAGATACTTTTTGATGTTTGAGAGAAGAAATTTTATTGAGCTCTTTAGTGGTTTTAGTGGTGTGAATGGAAAGGTCATTGTGGAGTTGGGTTTGGAGAAAGTGTGTTGGAGATGGGAAATGAGTCTTGTTGAATATTATTGACATGAAAAAAGGAAGGGGGGAATTTTTTTTCGATTTTTTTTCCAAATATTTTGTTCCCACTGGAAAATTCATATCAACCATTGTCAGTAGGGGGTCGGTTGGAGGTTTGTTATATGCGGCATAGTAGTGACATCGTTTATAAGGGCCACCATCTAATTTTTGAAAAGTGTCGTAAAATACTCCCTGTTACGAATGCGGCTCCTTCCGACAACCTGTTTATACCCAAATCGGAACAACATTGTCCTAAAAATCTGAACAACAAAATGTTATTTCCAATTTTACATTTCGACTTCTCCCACTTTCTTGGAGGGTCCTAAGTGCAAAAATGAAAAAGTTCACCTGTTGTCCCAAACTCGATTACGATCGTCCCAAAAAGAAACTTTGTCATCCATAGTCGAATTTATACTAACCGAGGGTAATAAAGAAACTGGTCTTATTCTACATAGACTTCAACAAGTTCTTCCAAATGATACTTTTATACTTATAAGTAATCATCTACAATTTAATCTAGACCATGTACTAGCGTTTTTTGAAATTTGATGGACATAATTTTATTATCTTTTTATTTCATAAAAAACCAAGAATATGAAATTTCATGTGATTCGTTGTGGTGGATATTGTCGTTCTCATAACGCTTATCGTAATGGTATTAATGGAATAGTAAAAAAATGACGGACGATTACCCCGATTCGCATCCCTCTTAATTGTACGCATAATCCCTATATAAAAAATTTGTCCTCATGTTTGGGTGCAGTGCTCTAAAGCGTAGTGAACATGCAAGGAAGTTTAGGTCATAGTGTAATTTTTGTAAAGTTTCGTCATATACTGTCTGTGAAGATCTTGGGCCCATTCTGTTGACCCATGCATAATCTAATCTGCGTATCATGGTCGTGAATTAGTGAATTAGATATGGGTATCTCCAATCTTGCATTTCGACTTCTCCCTCTTTGTTGGAGGGACCTAAATGAAAAAATTGAAAAGTACACCGGCCGTTCCAAAATCGATTCCAATCATCTCGGTCGGGACCTTTGCCATTCCCAATCAAACTTATAATCCCCGAAAGTGATAAAGAAACTAGCATGATCTCACAGATACTTCCACAAGATTTTCCAATGAACCCTTGCATACTTATAAGTAATCATCTACAATTTACTCTAGACCACGTACTAGAACCTTAAAAAATGGATGGACAGAATTTTATTATCATTTCTATTCATAAAAAAGAAAGAATGTGTAACTTTGTGTGATTTTATGTGGTGGACTTTATCATTCCAATAGCGCTCATTGTAAGGGTATTAATGGAATACTAATAAAAATGAAGGACTAATACCCCGGTTCCTTGATGCCTAAATCGGAACAACATGATTGTGACAACATTTCGTCCTCTCCCACCTTCTTGGAAGGATCTAAGTGTAAAAACTGAAAAGTTCATCGGTTGTGCTAAAATTGATTCCGATAAAACCAGATGTTAATAAAGTTCATGGACATTTATAAATTTCAATTAGTAGTATCTAATATACTATTAACCTTTATTAAGGTTAATTAAGTTTATTTTGGTCAAACGCGGACCAATTTACTATGCTAGTGGGATGAAATGGTGAGACCCACTTTAAGGCTAACCGACGTCAATTATACGTTGTTCAAATGTTGCCAAAAGAGATTGATATATGACGTCACACATGTAGAGTCAGAATTTACAAGGGTCAATTAAATTCATTTTGGTCAAACACAGGCCCATTTGCTATGTGAGTGGACTGAAATAGTGAGGTCGACATTGAAGATAGCCAACGTTGCTCGTACGTTGGTGCAATGTCGGTATGGTTGACTTTTAAGCGATGTTGCACTAGATGAGGTAGAATTCAAAGTGGTTCATAACGATAATATATGGAGCCCACCTCATAAATCACTTCAAACATTCAAATTTCTGTTGAATTTCAATAGTCCCCCTGCCCATCTTCTCAAAGGTATGGTTTCTAGTTTGATTACTTTCATTTTTGTATTTTCCCTTAAAATTGTTATGTTTATGGTGCGTGAATGTGTTCCTTGTTTTCTGTTTTTAAGTTCCTATAGATTATGTTCTCCACCATTAATGTGGCCCAAGTTTTTTGTTTAGGATTTTTCTTTTCTCCGATTTTCTGCTGTTGTTAGAGTAACTTCTGTTTTTGAATGCGACGTCACCGATCCTTCAATTCTCCTTCGCTTAGAGCAATTTTTATGTGACGTCGCTCATGCATATTTTCTGTTGTTATTATTATATGAGACGTCACACTCTTCTCAGTTAACCAATCGGTTATACCGAAGGGTGAGCAACGTTTCTTAGACATGTTGACCATGCCATAATTTTGAACCAATATTTTAGCGACATCACTCATACATATCGACCAAGCCATATTTTTACCTATATGCATGTGCGACACCTGTTCGACTAAAAAAATTAATTAAACCGATTTCTATCGAACCATTTTCTATCTATCATAATATTTATCATCCATGACAATATGAATTTCAATAATCATGGCTAAAAATGATGGTTCAAGTTGATACTGCCCAATTGAGGTGAGCGATTTTTTGCTTAGATTTAAATTTCTTTTATTTGATTACTTATATTCTAATTTTTTAAAATAATTTCATTGACCAATGCAGATCCGTAGCGATTTGGATGATGACCGTCCATGTACTACATTCAGCGATATCATTCCGCACTTTGTCCGCACTCTGACCCAGACGAACTTCGGGTTAATTCCTATATTGGTAAGTCCTCCCTGTTACACATGTACTTTATTTTTTATTAAATTTTTCTATAGATTACTTTCATACTAAATGTGGTTTTCTGTTTAAAATTTAGTGCGTTCAACCAGATTGTTGAGCTCCTGCCTCCGTACAAGTTGCTTGTTGTGCTGAGGTACAATGGAATGGAGTATCACATGCACTACTCGGAGAACAGGAGGCTGCAGACCCTGATCCCAAAGGGTTTTAGCAAGTTTCTTGATACAGAGGAACTCAGGGTTGGGGACAAGCTCTACTTTGTGCTGCTAGATGGGTCTGGGCCAATTGTCTTCAATGTTATCATTCTTGCCCCCAGATTTTAGTTGTACTACTTAGACATTTGAATATTTATTTTAAATAGTTTTATTCTAATTCGAAAAAATATTTTTTTTATGTTTTTTAATTTTAAATCTATTTAAATCTAAAATATATGTGCGATGCCAGAAACTACTCCCTCTGTCCCAACTCTATTTGCATTGTTCAGTATTCATTTAGTCAAACTTTGTTAATTAAAAAAAAATTAAATTTGAACAAATATACGAGACAGTATATTATCATGTGCAATATATAAGACATCTTTTTTATAATATTATTTTTCTATCAGTTTTAAATATGCACAATTAAAGATATTGATGGTAAAAAATAGTTGTGGTCAATTTGAACAAGTAAAATTTTGTAAATAGAGCTAGGAAAGAGGGAGTAGCAATTATTTGTTCTGACCAATTTTTTAAAATAAATTCGAATTGTTGACTGACTGCTGGTGGACTGAAATTGTTAAGCCCATATAAACCTACGGCATCGGTCCTGGGTTGATACCTTGTCGTATAAATCGATATTGGTGCGACGTTGCTCCATTGGAGGCAACATCACAAGGGTCCAAAACGATGTCCATCCGAAACAACAATAAATATGGGGTCCCTCAAAATAAGTTCTAGATTTTTCTAACATTTTTCTTGCTAATTCCAACAGTCTCCCACCCTCTCTTCTCTTCTCTCTTATCAAAGGTATGGTTTTTCTACTCTTCTAACACCTACATTTTTGTAATTTTTACTTTACATTGTTCGATCTACGGTCTTTGAATGTATTGTGTTATTTGGTTTTCGAGTTTGTACTCAGATTGTTTTAGAGTGTGAAATTTCCTTCAATGTAACCTTAGGTACTATATTTTGGTATGTTTTTGGATTTTTTTGAAGTTTTCTATTGTAAAAGCATCATTTGTTCCAGGTTTATATGTTTTTCCCCATATCTATTCTGATACATTCGACGTTGATCACCTGTTTATTACAAGTTGGTTAATGCGAGTAGCATGCTATGTTGTACATTCTTATTACCAGTAGTTTGATCTTTAGCATGAGACCTCGCACCTATGTCGGTCTGTCCTTCAATTGAACCGAATTGATACCGATGTCGCACATTGGCATTTAAGTTTACTTTAAAATTGTATATTCAATCTCATTTTTGCATTGATCAAGTGTTCGGTTTTGTCGACTATGGTGCAACGTCGCTGCTACATGTAGACTAAACCACTGATTTGGATTGACATGTACCTGTGGCTCATGGTCGACGTCGCACCTTGCATTTCCAAACCTAGTTTGCACTTAATATTTTCATTTTTTATTTAGGACTAATGGTTGGAGAAGGACCATAAAGTCACCCCTTCTTTCTGGTCTTTTACCTTTTTACATATAAATTTACTAACACATCTTCACACTTCATAACAAATATTTTTTTCATACATTTCTCCGCACAGTGAAGCAACCCAAAACCTCTTATGTTTGACCTTGAATAACATACAATGGCTGCTGATAGCCCATATTTCCACTGCATTCTAAAGTAGCAGAATTTTGGGAAAAACCCAACTTTGGTAAGGCCTTTAAGATTAATATTATTATTTTTTATTAATTGCATATATATATATATATATATATATATCTATATCTTTGTTATCAATATTATTTTTTGTTGAATTAGAACATCCCGAGCGACATTGTACCATTCCTACAGAATGATAAGACCTCCCATTGTATTGAAGAGCTACGGGACAGAGTGGTGCATGAACTACTCGGGGGGTGGGAAGATCAAGGTCCTGTCCTCAAAGGGTTTTGGAAATTTCCTTTCCGGAAATCACCTATGTATTGGGGACACCTTGTTCTTCGAGGTCATGGTAACTGGGGGCCGATTGTCGTAAAGGTCATCATAATGTGAGCTGATTGAGTTTATTGCAATTTCTTTTCTGTTAGAACTAAAATAATTTCTAATCAAATTTATGTAGTAATTGTAAGGATATTTTCATGACTACTATTTTTCTAAAACTTAACTACCTTATTTGAACAATATATAATTGACTGTATGTGTTATTTGATCAGTGTATGAGTATAAAAACCACTTTCAACCATACATCATTTAAGAAACACTTTAGTAGACCAAAGTCAATCACTTTCAAACAACCATAACATATAAAACTTAACCGAGGTAAAACAAAAAAAACATTGATCTTCACCTAAATACATGGGTTAACAAAGTCATTTGACACATTCAGTATTATGTTTTTGCTGGTTGATTGCTAGTTTTAGTTAGTTTTACATTACAAAGGGTTTACATGACCGTTGTTGATTAATCCCAAGTTTTATAGACATAATTAGATCTAATAGACACTATGTCCTCACGATCACCTATATATTCTTTTGTGAGCTTATTAGTAGGTTTCTTAGGAGCACTTCAGCTTAGTTTTGTAGAAGGTCATCTGCAAGAGTGGTAGTAAATAGTAGAAGGCCATTTGTAAGGATGGTAGTAAACAAAAGGACACGAGTCAAAATGTGGTAGTACATGGAAGACAGTCGAGAAGAGTAAGGAGTCGAAGAGAGACAAACGAGAAACTGGCAGGACCGTGCCATACAACACAGCCCATGCTTGCTAACACTATGGTGCCAGGTTGCTCTAGCACATGCCGCAAGGATCAGAACAACCCATGCCAGTAGGGAAGCCTCATGCGGCTAAGTATGGACACTGACCATGCGAATTAACATGGCCCGTACCGTTCCAAGTTCAGCATCCAAAAACTTGCCAACTTCCTACAACATTTCACACAACATGTGCTATCAACCTTGAATAAATCGACTCCCGGCCAGTGGATAGAAAGGATTTACATGGCTCGCGCGGTTCAGAAAGAAAATTCATACACTCGGCCGGTGGTCCGTAAAGAATCACATGAACCGCAACGTTAAAGTGGTTGAAAAATAAGCCAACACGATCGACGCTCGGGGATGAGGTACATGGGAGGTCATCACCGTACCTCTTAAAGATGTAATTTTTAAACCCTTATTGCTTACTAACTACAACTAAGTAGCTAGTGGCAAGTCGGGATTGTCCAAAGAGACGGGAGATATGCTCAAGTGTTTGCTCATAAAATGGTAAATACTACATATATATATATATATATAAGCACATAAAGAGGGGGGTTTTGGGTCTTGTTTTTCTAAGTTAACAATTTAAAGACAAATTAACCTAACAAAGCATGCAATAACTAAAACGAGATTAAATATGAATTACGGAGTCTTGGGGGCAATTGACTTACACTTCCAAACCTTCTATCTA